>OY294049.1:43528526-43661480 GCA_958510825.1 Brachypterus glaber | reverse complement strand
AAATATGGAAAATGAAACAAACCTTTTAAAAATTAACGATATGCTCGAAAAATATATACAGGTTGTTCTGTAGAATGGTAAACAACGAGAAAAAGAGCAGATACTTCAGTCTCAATGATTTAGAGGAAGGGATTGCGCATTTGACTTCTGCGCATACTAATTTTCGGGTTCACCCTATTGGCAGTCATTATCTTTTTTCTCACCTACACCATTAATGGTGTCTCAGCCACATGCGACATTTTTAACGCTACTTTTAAATCGTAAATCCGTTAAAATTATTATTTTCTAGGTACTGTTTTAAATATTCCATCATTCTATTTTCTAATCATCGTACAGAGTGATATTGGTAGATTGACAGTTTCGGGATACTGGTCCTCTTCAGTACCCTGTTTTAGTTGGTAATTCAATTCCAATCTGGGAATTTAAATTCCGCGCAAAAAATAGGATTCAAAATGGATGCCAACTAAGTCACTGGCGCAGAATTGAAGCCCAATGTCTTCCTCCAAATCATTGCTCAATCTACTCGTTTTTTCGTCGTTTACCATCTCTAGGATGCCGCGTTTATATACAAAGACATAGATGTGGTTACTATCATAAGAAAAATAACACTTTTTTACTTAAAATTGTAAATTTTAATAGTTTAATTTAGTATACTATTTAGTTAAATTAATTGATCATTTAATAAACAAATAATTCACCAAAAGGTGTTTATAGGGGTGGAAAAAATATTTTTGAGTTTTCACCCTTATCCAGCTTTATCCCATTTAAATCTTTATAAAGCCTTAAGAGCTTAGAGTCTTCTTAATACTGTTATTGATTTTGTTCATCAAAATTTTATTAAACTGGTCCAATAACATGAATAAATGGTAGAAGGGTTCGTTAATGAGGGTTATTAGGAATAAAAATTACACATTTTGTGGCTAGACTTTAAAGCAAATAAAAAATAGAAATTGTTTTTGAAAATTCTCGAAACTTTTTAACTGAGATAACATGTCAGTTTAAAATACATACATTTATTGTATAATTTTTAAATATATAACATAAAACATTATGTTTAAATACATAATTAAAACATATGAAAAACTAAGTGAAAAACTATTTTAATTTGTGGATTCCCTAGCTCAGTTAGTACAACGTTTGACTGATAAAAATTTACTGTTTATATATTTTTAACTGTTCACTGTAATTTGTTTTTAGATTTAACGATAAAAAAAGGAATTAAATTGGTCGGATTTGCTTACACATGGAAAAAAAATCTAATTAAAGTATTTGTGTTGGATTTTTGTTGCAAGTATAGACTTTAGAACTATACTGTGTTAAGCACAAAATAAAGTACATTTGTATATGATCACAACTTCCTATACAAATGTACTTTATCCAATACATACAGATAATAAGAATTACCAGCTTTATTTTAAATAGATAAACTCAATAATAACCCCCGCGTGGCTTTTACTTTATTGAGTGGATAATTATTTATTTTTCCCACTCAACTGTCACTTGTCAAATTATTTTCTTGTAAATGTCATTAAATTTTTTAATAAAAATATGAATAAAATAATTAAAAAAAGGCTTATAATCGACTTCACGTTAATTTTATTATTGAAAACAATTAACGTGAAGTCGATTATAAGCCTTTTTTTAATTATTTTATAATAAACCACTTCACTATAAGAAGTTCAGACGTTTAAAACCATGAATGAATTTTCAAACTGAAAAATATGAATTCCTAAGCTATTTATTGGATAAAACCTTGTATGGCACTCATGGGTAAACCGAAATTCCCCTTTCGAAAATTAACCTGCTTGGCTGACGCCTCGAAGGTTAATTTTCTCATGGGCAATATCTTACTTTACCCACTAGTACCATAAATAACTATTAATTTTTGTTAAAAAAAAATAGTTCTAAAGTCACGTACTGTAATATTGAAGGACGAACATTAAATGTTGCGTATTTTTAACAAAATATTAAATAAAATTGCATAGAATAATAACTTTCGATTTCCTATCCAAATGCAACTGAATATTCAGTTTAATTTTTACAGTGTAGTAGTAGTACTAGTACTAGTACTATTTTTCATTATTTTCAGTATTTTAAATACTCAGTAAAAATAGCTACTTGCCATATTTTATCTAAGAAACTTTATTATTCAAACCAAGTACTTTTACTTGATACAAGTTTTAACCTCTTGGTCTGATTAAGATACGTATTTAACTACAATCAAGAGAAACACTTGATTTAAGTACATAACATGCTTGCGGATATAAAAAATTTTAAGGCACTTGATCTGAATATTACGTACTTCATTTTAGTATTTATTTCTTTGGGTGTACATTGCCCGGATTTGTTTAATAAAACGTTCAATCGCGAATTAACCCCGTTTAAATAAATCATTTTAAAAAAGGCTTATAAAACAATTACGTTTTTTTTTTGTTATGTATTTTAATGATTTAAAAAACAAATTTAGCTTTTAAAGTAAATAACAGCCAAAATTTAAAGTCAGTATCCCTTTCAATAAAATCGGGTACTTAATTTGCAATTTTGGCGAAGGCGTCAATATTTCTTTCTGTTGAAATATCTTTAAACATTCATACTGACCAAAGAACTTTTACCTCAAGAAGGAACATGATGAAATCTACCGTATGCTTTGTTTGAAGCGTAAACCAACTACGGTGAGGGGCTGGTGGGGAGTGACTATTGTTTACACTTAGTACGCGTAAAGAGAGAGAAAGAATGTGTAAACTCACAGTCTAATGTCGTAAAATGACTGACAGGGGTACAGTGTTGCCGATTGGAAACATATACTTTGGATATTTTATTGTAAATTTTAAGAAACATTAGTTCTGTATGAGTTTTATATGAACTAGTAGTTTAATTTTAATAGATTTAAATATACTATATTATTAAATATAATTATAGTATACACAATAAAGTTTTTTACATTTTTAATTTAAGTATAATGATTTGAATCCATGATAAGGTGGAAACTACGCAACATCGTTACTAGGTAGCCTGAAAGACGACTAGCGACATCTACATTTTACACCACAAAGCTGTATCGCGTTTCTGTTAGTAAATAAACAAACAAAAAGATGACACCTTCATAAAAATTGGTCTGAAATTACTTCTTGAGGTAAAAGTTCTTTGATACTGACAGATAATAATTTTTAATAGTCCAGTCAAATAACGAGGAAATCCTATATTGAAATTGAAATAAATGTACACATTTTGAAGGGTAGTAGTGGATGGTAACAGAACACTCCTGTTAGTTTTTTACCGGTGATTTGCTTAAGGGGTGTCCTCTATCTTGCTAAATATACAACTTGCGATAAAAATTCATATTAGCAATTAAGGAGGTTTCCGCGGGCTCTGATCATAATTCACCGTTTACTAAAATTACCGAAAAGAAAAGCTTTGCTTTTAATATTTTATGAATTGTAACAAAGCTTTAATGTAGATAAAATTAGAATACAAAGCAGGTAATTGCCATTATTATGTGTTAAATTATAATAATAGTATTTTGAATTATAATTCAAATTTAACTATATATAATTATATATAGTTAAATTTAGTAAAATTTTCTCTGATGTTCTACAAAATACAATACATGATTATAATGTATACGTTTGTATATTTAATTTACGATATAGGTATATAGCTATAGCTATAGATATAGCTATTTAAATATTAAATTATCAACAGTAATATCACAAGACGTAATGAAATTTTCGATAATTTTATTATGGTCCCATAAAATAACTTTTCTCAGTAATTTATATTTATCGTTTAATGAAAAATAAACGAAAAAACTTACTTTGGAGCAAAATTATTTTATGAGGCCATAATCAAATTTTCTGAAAATTTCACTGCCTCAAGTGGTATTTGACATGATTATTTTACAAACCATCTAGCAGGAAAAACAAATGTTTATTATAAAAAACATTTTTTTACAAAAAAAAAAAACACCAAACAGAAACCAAACCAACGTTAACGTAAACCAATGCCCCCTCATTAAAAAAAGACCAAACAAGAAAAAACTAAAACTCCTGCACAGAGAGCTGCAATGGAGCTCTCTACAACTAGAATTATGAAAAAAAGACGTCTACCCTATCTCTATCTCATTTGTACTACACTATCCAGCCAACCAAATAAATACTGTATTTGTTTTTGATACAACAAATACAGTATTTATTTGTTTGGATGGAAAGTGTAGCACTGAGCGTGCCGAACGAACATAGCTAATGTGAATCTGTAGAATAAGATAATTCTACTAAAATTTAGATGGCGCCAGTAATTTCTTTAATAAAACTAATATAATAAATTTGGTTTAGTGACCTTTAAACTATATTAGGTTTTAGTTTGATGGGTATAGGTCTTTTTCTTTAAGAAAAACTACTTTTTTAAACTTGCCGACGTTTCGTAAAATATATTTACTTCCTCAGGGCTTGTTAATAGAGTTTTTCTTTGTTAAATATATACATAATAAATAAATAAAAATTAAAACAGAAATCACAGATATAAATTTTAACACAAGACATACATATAGTCTGTGCAGTTCGTTTCTCACTATATGTATGTCTTGTGTTAAAATGTATATCTGTGATTTCTGTTTTAATTTTTATTTATTTATTATGTATATATTTAACAGAGAAAAACTCTATTAACAAGCCCTGAGGAAGTAAATATATTTTACGAAACGTCGGCAAGTTTAAAAAAGTAGTTTTTCTTAAAGAAAAAGACCTATACCCACCAAACTAAAACCTAAAACTAATATAGTTACACTTTTCACCCGGCCAAGTAAATATTGTATATGTTCAACAAAGAACAAATACAGAATTTGTTTGGTTGGGTGGAAGTGGGAGTGTATGTATGTCTTCTATCCTTTTTGGGTAGAACTTTTGTCCCTGTCTAATCTAACGGGAGAAATCGCCATTAGGCGCTTGTCAAAACCCTAATGCCAGGGTTGGATTGGATCTAAACTAGTTTAGAAGAATTATAACAGGACATGTTACAATTACCCTGGGTGTTTTTAGCCCAACCTACTGTAATAAAACTTTTTTCTGAGTGTATGTATATTTTTTGCCATTTATTTGTACATTTGTATGTTAAATTAACATTGTTAATGTATAACGATTTGGGTCACATTTTGTCATTGAAAGATAAAAGGACTATTTCATCAAAGCTAATGACATTTTTTAAGGTAATTTCACAAGAACCGGATATTTATTTTTAAATATATTACTGTTTTGAGTTAAATGGGTTGGTTTATAATCAAATATTCATAACAATACACGGAAAAAAATCAAGTTTTTCTACTATTTTTAGAATTCATTATTTTTAACTGGTTTGCACTGGCCACTCATTGCTCGACCGAACTCTCCCATATAGCACAGAATATTCCTCGGATATCCTCTCAATGTCCTCTTAATACCCTCTCAATGCGCATGTCCCGGGACATTAGTCGTATATCCCATACGGTATGTACTTTGTACTGAGGGAGGGGTAATACTCCCTCCGTCTTAAGTAGTGTTGCCGCCTAAAGCGATAGTAATCGCCAATAAATACCTCTCGTATCGCAACTACGATGCGATAGTTCAAAAATTATCGTCTCGCACAAACGATAACGAGAGGACTCTCGTTATCGCCTACCTCTCGCGATAACGATACTTATCGTTCCAGCTTAAAAGTTGAATATTTCAGTCATCTAATATTAGTTAAAGGAATTTGACACAAACGTCATTATTTAATTTTTGAATTTAATAATGCAAATATATTTTTTAATAGGCATTATGCATCATACATTAGCACATAATAAAAGGCTTTTATCTTTTAAAATCGTATCCAAGGCAGGAACCTCTTCAACATTGTCCTATTTTTATAGCAGATACAAAAGCATGAACTCCAGGCAGATGCACTAAGTACCTAACTAGGACTATAGTAAGTACGGTAGTATTTGACTAATACGAGAGGTAATTTAAAAGAAGGCAAAAATTTCAGATCTGGTGTTTGTAGGATTTGAGTGCTAAACATCAATTTTAACAGTGTTTATATATTTTGCTTTCCCATGTTTTCTCATAAAGAAAAAGGAAAAAAATAATATAAAATTACATCTGTATCCCAAATTTTAAATCTCTAGCTCAGAGCTTTCTTAAGCCTTAAGACAGACCGACAAACATATTTTTTTGATTATTTTGATTTTTCTCGACCTTTCAGGAAAACATAAGATGGTTTAGGCAAAAAAAAATGTTTAATTTGTTTTCTATGACAATACTTTCTTTATGAGAAAGTAAACATGGGAAAGCAAAATATATAAACAAAGTTAAAATTGATGTTTAGCATTCAAATCCTACAAACACCAGATCTGGAATTTTTGCCTTCTTTTAAATTACCCCTCGTATTAGTCAAATACTACCGTACTTACTATAGTCCTAGTTAGGTACTTAGTGCATCTGCCTGGAGTTCATGCTTTTGTATCTGCTATAAAAATAGGACAATGTTGAAGAGGTTCCTGCCTTGGATACGATTTAAAAAGATAAAAGCCTTTTATTTTGTGCTAATGTATGATGCATAATGCCTATTAAAGAATATATTTGCATTTTAAAAATCATTAAATTCAAAAATTAAATAATGACGTTTGTGTCAAATATTTTTATCTGATTTTAGGTGGCTTCAACATTCGACTGTCTCTGACTGTACGATAGTTATCGCTCTCGCGTCGGTCTCGTTACGGGCGAGAGGCCTCTCGTTATCGTTACAACGATACGATATTTTTCCACCTCCGCTATCGTTCTGTCCAACGATAACGAGACGATAGCGAGACGATAGGCCTTAGGCGGCAACACTAGTCTTAAGTGCTTTACGTTTTTTATGGACTAGCCCATGGGCCCTTGCAAAGGTAATCGTAGTACTTTATGAAAAATGAAAATGAAAAAGGAAATATATTTCCAGCAGTAAAAACAAAAAATTTAAAATAAAATAATATTAGGGTTAAAATAAATAAGGTAAATATAAATAGTTCTTATTGCTTATATTGGCTACTCTGATTACTTACGTTGGCTAAACTGTTGAAAACTGTTAGAAAGAGATAGCACTGTAGAACTAATTTTGATGGTTCGGAAGTCGCTCGGATTCCCGTTTAGTAGCAAAGTATATCCTGAGGACGTCCTACGGAAATCTATAGCCGAAATCGTATATCCTGGGCATGTCGGAAATCCCAAAACGGATATTCTGGGGATACCCATTGTACAAACCTGTGCTATCTGGGCTGGTGACTAGATGCGTTATTTAAGAAGGTACCTATAATATAGTCATATTATGCCTCAATTCATTTTATTAAACAAAATAAAAAAATAAATTAATAATATCAGACGCCGTGTTATTTAAGGATAAAGTCCTTAAAGAAAACTAGCATTGATAAATAGGGCGGTCTAGGTCATTTTTCACTTGGACACTTGTTGTACCAATGTACCAATAAATAAAAAAAGATAAATAAGAAATATAAATCAAGTCTGTGACTCGGTACAACAAGTGTCAAAGTAAAAAATGACTTAGAACTCTCTGCTTATCAGTGTTGATATTAATCCTTGAAGTTCAAGAATGAAATAAATTTTTTTAGCGATTAGTAGTAAATCAAGAGTCAAGAAGCTACAATTTTTTTTTATTAATTTTCGATTTATGGACGAGTCAAAGTATAAAGGGTCGAAATATAAAAGGATCCTTCACGGCGACCCCGCCATCTTTCGATCCGTCGATCAGTCGGTCCTTCCCCTGACAGCACAAATGTTAAGAAAATTCTTTTCTTCTTAGAATATTCTTAGAAGCAAAGTGTGCTGTTGGGGTCATTATAGAAGAACCGACTGATCGAAAGATCGCGGGGTCTCTGTTCAAAAGATCGAAAGGTTGTAAACTGGAAAGATCGAAAAATCACAAGTTTGAGAAATCAAAAGATCGTAAGATCGAAAAATTGAAAATTTGAAAGATCAAAGGTTGGACGGACAAAGATTAAAACATGGAAGGTTCAAAGGATAAAATTATCGACGGATCGTAATATCTTAGATCGACGCATTCAAGGATTAAACGACCAAAGTATCGAGGAGTTGAGATCAAAAGATCGAAGGACCGAAAAATTGATGGATTGGAGTATTGAAGGATAAAAGGAGAGAAGAATCAACATATCCACATATCGAAAGATCCTAGAATAGGCGCATCGTCTTAGGGGCTGTCCGTATATTACGTAACGCGCCTAGGGGGGGGGGGTCAGATAAATTGTTACAGTTTGTGACAGGGGGGGAGGGGGGAGGTCTAGGTAAACGTTACGTAACGGAATTTAATAAATTTAATGTTTATTTCTAAGCTTGGCAGATGTATTTTTATTTCAACATAAATAACTATTTAGTGGCCCATAATTCCCTTTTTCACACAAAAATTGACGAAACTATGCATATTTAAATAATATTGTAATCAGTAAAAAAACTGTTGACATTGATATAAAAAAAAAATTACGGCCCTGTTCTTGTGTGATCTTGCCAATGTAAATGTTTGTTACACAGGGTGGAGGGGGGGTCAATTTTTTTGAAAAATTGTGTTACGTAATATATGGACAGCCCCTTACCGAAATATCGATGGATCGAAAAAAGATCAAAAAGTTGATGAATCATACTCCCTTGATCTTGATTAAAGCATCAAGGGATCGATGGCTTAAACAATCGATGGATTGACGAATGGTTATTTTTACAAATATTTTAGGACATAATGCTAAAAAATATTCATGAATAAAAATTCCAAACTGGAGTATACAAAATTGTAAGGTAAAATAAGTATGGTATTAAATGTTATTAAATTAAATTTTAGAATTCTTTTAAAGGCTTGTACTATGTGTAATATTATCACGAATAAAACACCCTTTTAAAAATCTCCCTATTATTTAGGGATTTTACATTTTTAATTGGGCTTTTCTCTTCAAAATTACAAAGGATTCGGCGGCAAAATATGAGAGCAAAGTCTCATTAACCGGGACTTTAATTAATTAAGAAAATAATTCTGAATTGCTTTTGACTGTCTCTTAAAATTACTGATTACAGGTAATTTGTCAACAATTTGTTACAATTACAACTGACTATAATTTAACTTTATTTTTTTTATTACATCGGCACTTAGTGCTACTAAGAGTGCCGATGTATTGAAATCTTCGCCGAAAAGTCAAAATCTTTGATCACGTTTGGACTTTTTTCTCGACGTCCGTCTGTCCGTCTGTCTGTCTGTCTGTCTGTCTGTCTGTCTGTCTGTCTGGGTGTAAACTCTCTAACTCCATTTCTACATGAGATATCGACTTGCGGTTTTTTGCATATTGTTTCTTATCGTATTCCGAAGAGCTAATTAGATTTTGGGGGTAAACGATTGGGGGTAAGGGGGTAAAAATAGGGTAAAACTCCTATTTTTAGCGTTTTTTGTTTATAATTAAGGCAATTATTATTGTATTTGGTTAATTTAGCACTTATATAAAAGATAATTTAAAATTGGTCAAAAAATGTTATAAACAACGTTTTCCTAAAACGCATTGTTGTCGGGATATTGGCGTTTAAAGCAGTAAAAGGTTTTTTTAGCATATCTCACATATTTATAACCCGATTTCAAAAAATTATATTTTAAATAAAAGCAATTTTTAAGCCCTATAAAAAATGTTATATACAATTTTTTGCTAGAATATAATGTTTTAAAGATACATAATTTAAAATCAAACAAAACACCTAGTTTGAAATTTACAAACTAGATGGCTCTAGTGTACAATAGTGCCGATGTTTTGACAGGGTGCTTGCAACGTTTCATCTAGTTTTACAATAAAATATAATTAATAAAATCATCAAAATTTTCGTAATGTCACAGGCATAGGCCATAGGTTTTCAAGTTATTAGTTATACACTACATACATGTATATTTATGTATAAATTGTAAAGTCATAAGCGGACGGTCGAAAAACGGATGTACCACTCGTTTACTTGGGCAGAGGAGTGAGGATACGCTTGTTTATATACAGAGACCAGCTTATTTTTGGCTAAAACTTACGCGACGTCTGTGTAATTAGGTAGTATAAAAACCTTTTTCTACGAGCATGCGGAAAGATGTATCTTTCCGCACGCATATGCGTGTGAAAAGAAGGTCATTTCCGCACGCATAATTATTTCATAAAAACAAGTAGCTTGATTATACAAACGTCTAACATTATTGGCTAAGACATTTGTTTCCATGGCGACCGATCAACATGATAGCGTTCTAAGCTAGTTTGTTCATGTCAATTGTGTTGTCAATTTTAATTGTAAAGTTTTTATAAAAGAAAATGATGAGCCTTAAAGAAAAAGATGAAAGTTACCTAAAGAAATAATAAAAATGGCAGATGAAAACTGCAAAAATGTATCATTAAAAATAGAATCGGTAATAACTAATGTTAAGATTATTTTCAATTATTATTAAAACTGTTAATATCTTAATTCTGTCGTATTATTTTTGTTATATTAATTCACAAAATAATAAAAATGTTTAAATTTCTTAATTTTAATTGTTTTTCTATTGAAAAAAGATATAAAAATATATTTTATTAGATTAAGTATACTTATATATAAAAGCATATTTTATTTTTAACTCGCTCGTAGAAAAAATATTGTTCCTAACGCATGCATAAAGAGGCTTTTCCGCACTCGCAAATGCAATCGAGTGTGGAAAAGAGCCTCTTTCCGCACTTGTTAGGAAAATAGCTATTTTGATTATTGTTGAACAATAATTTTATACAAAAATAGTTTTTTTTTTCAGGTTAGCGGGAAGCGTTTTCGCTTAGCGCGGCCCTGTATTGTCGTGTATTGTTGTGTAAAAATAGTTGAATAATAATAACACAGGCCCACAAAATAAAAAAAGTGGTCTGTGCTGGGGTTGAGACCAACCTACTCTTATGTATTTTGAGATGCTGAACACGAATCTGTCATGAAAAAAAGGCACTTCATCAGCTCATTTCTTTACTACACTGAAAAAACTGTCTAAAATGGTAAAAATCTCATATTATTTCAGTGTAACAAAAAAATGAGCCATTGAAGTGCATTTTTATGACAGATTCTTGTTTACCATCTCAAAATACATAAGAATAGGTGGGTCTAAACCCCAGCACAGACCATTTTTTTTGTGGCCCCAGACAGTTTTTCCAGTGTAGAAAAAAAATGAGCCTATAAGTGACTTTTTTATGACAGATTTGTGTTCAGCATCCCAAAATACATAGGAATGGGTGGGTCTTAACCCCGGCACAGACGACTATTTTTTTTGTGGGCCCATAATGTTTTTTCAGTGTAGAAAAAAAATGAGCCGATGAAGTGCCTTTTTTATGACAGATTCGTGTTCAGCATCCCAAAATACATAAGAATAAGTGGATCTCAACCCCAGCACAGACCACTTTTTTTTGTAGTCCCAGACAGTTTTTTTAGTGTAGATACAAAATAAGCCCATGAAGTGGCTTTTTTTATGGCAGATTCGTGTTCAGCATCCCAAAATACATAAGAATCCGTGGGTCTTAACCACAGCACAGACAACTTTTTTTTTGTGGGTCCAGACAGTTTTTTCAGTGTAGAAACAAAATAAGCAGACAAAGTGCCTTTTTTTATGACAGATTCGTATTCAGCATCCCAAAATACATAAGAATAGTTAGGTCTCAACATCAGCACAGCCCACTTTTTTTCTTTTGTGGGCCTGTGTAATAAACTGTAATAAATCAGTGTTTTATCGTTTTCCACCTAGTAACGAATTTTCTTCTTGGTTCGTTTAAAATTTAATAAATACACGAAAATTTACAGATGATTGCATTTTCCGTGATAAATATAACATAGATGATTATTTTATTCCACACCAACAATTTTATATCAAAAATTTTGCCGGTGATATTTCATTTTAATAAAAATTTGTACGGTATATCGTTTACATCAAGTTATTTTGTCATAAATATTTTTTAATAAAAATAATTCAATAACAAAGAGCTACACGGAAAAAAAAATTATAGCTAGGAGCGCTATAACACATATACCAAGCAAATTATAATCGCTTATTATATAAATACAAGGCTTTCTCTTACAATTATGGCAGTCAGTGTAAAAATTTATATGAAATACTTTAATTGTTTAGTGAATAATAAAATATAACAAATAGTATGGCATTTATAGCTTAAATAGATTTAATTATTGTCCGTGCTAATAATTTTTATAATATAATAAAATTTCTGTAAATTTATAATAGTGCCTGTAATAAATATAATCGTGTCTGTAATATATATAATCGTTTCCAATTTATTTTTAACATTATTAGTTAATGTGTCCCTTATAATCTATAGCTTAAATCACTATAATTTGCCACTGTTACCAAATATCTTATAATGTATAGCGCAGAGCCCACTAATTTCTTTCCGTGTACACAGTTAAATTGCTGCTTTGTATCTAATTATTTAAATTGGCTTTTTTACTTACAATTTAATTATATTATATCAAAGCAAAGGGCTTTTTATTCTCAATTTTAGCGCATGATTATTATCGTGATGGGCAAATAGTATATTAAAGTACTAGTTTCATAACATACGTTTTTCTATTTTGCGACTCTTATAAGCTCATAATCACACGCATTTTGCGTGTTCTTATAGGCCCATAAGAGGTCTCTACTTTTTTCTCTGTTGGGTTGGCAACATACAAAATCCTTCTTCTTCTTCTCTTTACTTTTTGGCCTTTGCAAAATCCTATCTCTTGACGTTTTGCGTGCAAATGTCAATGTCGATTTAAAGTTTAATTTTTTACAAAATTTTGTGTTTGGGTTATTTTTTACCGTGTTAAAATTGTGGACTGGTTAATTGCAGTGAGAAAAGAAGAGATGACTGTAAAATATATCAAAATAACATTTGTTCTTAGAATTTTCAACATAGTGTAAACTGTAATGCCAACCCGAAACAAAAATCCCTAAATCAGTCATCAATTTAAATGTAAGTTTTTTTTAATTTTAGAGCAAAATAGAAAAAATTGTATAAAGCACTCGTTTCATAACACGTTTTTAGAGCCCTAGTACTGAATGTGAAAAGCAAAGACTTACAGTTAGCAGTTCGAGCGAACGGTGAGGCACAGTCAAGGGCCAAGCAATGGTTTGTCTCAAATTGTCTCTGCTTAAATGCTGATAATACCGTTAATATGATTTTTTCCTTGCGTCGTCCTGATATTAAAGGTTATGAACAGAGCACAAAATTCTTGGGCTTACATTTAGACACTAAGCTAGTGTGGGATAGGCAGGGGAGTGCGGTAGCGGGCAGATTAAGCCAGAGTTGCTATCTCTTGCGCAGTCTCTCAGGCTTCCTGTCCAAAAATGTACTTCGTACTGTATACTTCTCTGTAATTCAATCCATCCTTTGCTATGGCATTTTGGCTTGGGGACACTCCTCTTCCAGGGAGAGGGTATTTGGGTTGCAGAGAAGGGCCGTACGAATAGTTGATGGACTGGGATACAGAGATGACTGCAAATTCAGCTTTGTTAGTCTGCGTATACTCACTTTCCCTTGTCTGTTCATACTGCAGTGTCTACTTTACATGAAGAATAATATACACGATTTCTCCCTGCACAGCTCTGTTCATGGCTACAATACCAGACACGCCAAAAATATTCACCCAAACTTCCTGAGACTGAAAAAACCAAAAACTGGTACAAACTATTATTGCATCAAGTTCTTTAACGTATTGCCTACCTACTTTAGGAATTACAACTACAATATCTTTAAAACTAAAATAAAAGAGTACTTACTCAGAAAAGCATTTAAAAGCTTTAACGAATATCTAGTCAATGATTTCGGGGATCTGTAAACATTGTCCTTATTTTATTTTACTTTAAGCTTTTATTATCAATTATTTTAATTGTGTCAATGTGATATATTTCTATGTGATTTATATGTGAACTAGTTAATTTATTTATTTATTTATTTAATTCAATTTTATTATCATTCTTGACGTATGTACAATACCTTGTGTTAAAACATCAATATATTCTATTCTATTCTATTCTATTCTATTCTACTTTAGAAAACTCGCCGCAAGCGGCTCGTTTGGACTTGTACTCGTGCGCTAAAAACGTATGTTATGAAACTAGTACTTTAATATACTATTTTAGCGTATGGGACATTTTTGATAGGGTGTATAATCATTGCAAAAAACACATTTTTATAATTTTTCATATGCACCCCTCCTATTGTTTCAATTGAAAAAATATGCTTGTATACGAAATTTCAGGTTTCAGGTTAATGAAGTGCGTAGCATTACATATTTTTACGGCTTGTTTTGTCTTTAGGGGCTGTCCATATATTACGTAACGCAAATTGTACCAACATTTATATACTTCGTACCCCGGTTCTCGCGTTAAAAGGGCTGTACCCTATTTGGGGTGCCCAAAATATGAAATCTCTTCAATAACGCGAGAAACGGGGTATGAATTTACGGACGACGCGAAGCGGAGTCCAGAAACTACAGACGAGTAAAAAAAGCACGTTTCCTCTGAGTGAAACATACTATTTTTTCTTCAAGCATCCTATATAATATTTTTTATATTAATTTTTGCATTAAATTTATTCATTAATAATTTAGTAATAAAATTTGGGATTTTTGACAGTACACTGTGTTGAATTAATAAAACAACTTGAATTCGTAGACAGTGTATAATATTAAAAAATCTTCGCCTAGCGCTTTCGTTTTACAACATCATCGGGGCAAGGCCTCGTCAGGGCATCCTACATCAAAACAAACGATAAACATTTATGTATAAAACTAAAATTACATTAAATATAGACTAAAAACTAACAAATAAATGTTCGAAATGGCATGACATTTTTTTTTTTTTATTTTTTTACAAGAAGTCAATGTAATTTTAGTTTTATACATAAATGTTTATCGTTTGTTTTGATGTAGGATGCCCTGACGAGGCCTTGCCCCGATGATGTTGTAAAACGAAAGCGCTAGGCGAAGATTTTTTAATATTATACACTGTCTACGAATTCAAGTTGTTTTATTAATTTAGTAATAATTTATTACTAATCAAGTATGTTTTTTTTATTAAAATAGGCCAATAAAACACTTTTGGAATAAACTTAAACCTTCCTTAGTCCATTTTAAATTTTTTTCATAGGCTAAATTGTACACTTTTCGAGATTTAGATGATAACCTATCTAATGTAGCATTTGCAATTTCGGAGAGATTTGTAGGTGTATAAACCATATATTCTTCTTCAATCATTTTAATTCAATTTCACACTAGGTTTTTGCACAGAATCTCGAATCAACCACCTGTTTACATAATAAACAAATAAGTTTGAAGTACGGCTGTCATCAAAGTCAAAGAGTGCTGCCGCCAGTGGTGGTTTTGCTAACTAACTTTTTTTTACGGCGTACAACAATGAACTCATTTTTTTAATGTAAAAAAATTTATCACTTCTAACTAGTGTGTTCAGTTATAAAATATTAATAATACATTTTAGTACGCTTGAAGAAAAAAGCGTTTTTTTTTTGCAAAGCCCTAGTGTACAGAGTGTTATAAAACTAGTTTAAATTGTGACTTTTATGTAAATTATTACTACAAATAATTTCCACGGATATATCGCAATAATCTGATTGTTATTTGAAAATACAAATATATGATTATAATAATTAGCAATATTTGCAATTAAACTTCCTGGATTAAAATTGCTTATGCCATAAAATAATCCAAATTACAAAATTAGCAGCGGTGAAATCAATAATCGCTAATTATACTCAGAAAAATGTTATGGTAGAATTACACTGATAGAAATATATGTAAGAATACTGCCAACGTTAAGTTATGTGTTTTCCAGAACATATTCTCGATATAATAAGTTGTGTGAAATAAATTTTTGCGGAACACATTCTGTAAAAGGTGCTATAGCACCACAATATATTGTCATGTTTATACAAGGTCAATGGAAGGTCGACTTAGTGTTTTTAATAGAACATGGTATTTTTGTACACAAAATCTTGAATGGCAGTAAATACAGAATAAAAAAAGTATAAAATAATATGTAGACTATCAGGAAAATAATAAGAGATTTAAGTGCAGATACATGCAAAATTTAATAGATTTTACTTGCAACTTCACAATTTTACGTTTATTGTTATAATTTTACATGTAATTTTACAATTTTATACGTAATTTTACAATTTTACATGTATTTTTAAAATTAATTGTGTAATTTTTTAATTTTACGTAATTTTATATGTATGTATGCATTGAATTACATTTACATGTAGAATTATGATTAATTTTTTACACAGTTGACTTTTAAAGTCAATATCTCTAGAGAGTAATGCGAAAATGTAAAAATTGTATAAAATTGTTTAAGTTTAATAATTTTATATCGGTTATGAAAAAATAAACACTTTTGCCAAAGTGAATTTAGGTGATAAAAAGTTTACTTTAACCTCTCGTATAAAACTTTTATTTTCTTTAGAAGAGGAATATCTCCTTTTAAGGAATAAATTATGACTAAACAAAATCCCAGTTTTACGTGTTTGTAAAACAAACTTTGCTAGTTACCATGTTAAAAATATTTAATTTTATAAAAGATTTTAGAAATTTGCTAAAAGGTACAAAAGAAAAACGATGAGTACATCATGATGTACATCATTGATTGATTGATTGTACATGTACATCATAAAGGCACCTTCACCAAAATTCCAAATCTGTCTCAATTGTTTAATGGTTTTATCCAAAGAACTTTTACCTCAAGAAGTAATTTCAGACCAATATTTATGAAGGTGTCATCTTTTTGTTTGTTTATTTACTAACAGAAACGCGAAACAGCTTTGTGATGTAAAATGTAGATGTCGCTAGTCGACTTTCAGGCTACCTAGTTGCGATGTTGCGTAGTTTCCACCTTGAATTCAAATCATTATACTTAAATTAAAAATTTAAAAAACTTTATTGTGTATACTATAATTATGTTTAATAATATAGTATATTTAAATCTATTAAAATTAAACTACTAGTTCATATAAAACTCATACAGAACTAATGTTTCTTAAAATTTACAATAAAATATCCCAAGTATGTTTCCAATCCGCAACACTGTACCCCTGTCAGTCATTTTACGACATTATACTGTGAGTTTACCCATCCTTTCTCTCTCTATACGCGTACTAAGTGTAAACAATAGTCACTCTCCACCAGCCCCTCACCGTAGTTTCCGGTAGATTTCATCATGTTCCTTTTTGAGGTAAAAGTTCTTTGGTTTTAGCTTTTACGGCTATAAAAAAATAAATTTAATAAAACTCTTTAGCGAATTTATAACATAAATTACTCAAATTTCATTTAGGTTATATGTAAGAAATTTTAATTATTTATTCCAAAATTGAACTATTACAAAACGTAGGTACCTATTTGTAATTATATTTTTAATTAATCCTTTAATCGGTAATAACAAAAAATAACTGTCGAGACATAAAAAAAAACTTAATTTAATTTTCGATGTTATGGTTTAATTTCACGCGATTTTAACGAAACTTGATAAAATTAACAGCCATTTCATTAATTAAAAATATCTTTTCAAGGTAATTAATCCTAACGATAAATAAGTCATTTTTTAATGCACAAAAAAACTAAAACAAGCAGATTATGTCTTGAATGCCGACTAGCCAAAACAAATTTTAATTACACCAAATTTTATTTACTTTTAGCACATTTGTTACTTGAAACCTTAATATCTTACCAAAAATAAAAATATTTGATTATTATATCAATCTCTCTATCTAATAATGTGAAAATACATATTAGTTTTGTTTTGGTTCTCGAGAATCGCAGTTCTAAACTGGTTCGGAATCGGCGCAGCTGTAACTGGGCAGACGATTTGCTCACCGCAGTAATGAGAAGAACCTAGCACATGCGCACTGGTTTGCTTATTTTTGTTTTGACGGATGTCAAAAGTGGCTTCCGTATAGGCAGTTGTAGTTTTATGAAATAGTTTAATTTGAGTGCGGTTACAGTGCGCATCAGGTCCACAAAAATGAACTATATTTTTGCACTGATTTCTGGTTTTATTACTAAAACTTACTGTAATATAATTAGGTGCGGAAAATCCAGTTTTTTTTAGAATATACATAGCAGCGCAGCTCTGGACCATTCGCAAAAATATTTCGCATACGCAGTTTCTGTGGTACAACCAATCACATATTAGCTTCCTTAGCAACAGCGTATGCGAATTATTTTTGCGAATGGTCAAGAACCCAGTCCGCACATACATGGATGCAACATCACAAAGAAAGATTGTTTAGGTAACAAGTGCCATATTACATGAGACGTAACATACATATGTATGCTACATAACATGCCCTATAACAGAAAGATTTTTTAAGTTACATGTGCCATATTACATAAGATGTAACATACATATGTATGATACATAACATGCAATATTGCATGTTATGTATCATATATATGGTATGAGAACATACCAGATACATAAAATGTTATGAATTCATCATAATATGGTGACCGTATGTACAGGTTAATAATAATAATCCGGTCGACTTGAAATTTTCAAAAAATATTATTTTTGAAAGTAATCCCACCAAAAACAAAAAATTTATGGAGGGATAAAGTTTTAAAAAAAAATCGAAAAAAGCTGAAAAAATATTCCGATTAACGTAATTTTTTCAGGAAAAATTACTTTTATTATAAAAATCAATTCTACAAAAACAAAAAATATTAAAAAATTTGAAAAAAATTTTAGTTTTTTGAAAACTTTTTTTGAAAAATTTAATTTATATTTTTTTCAATAATTTTTCGTTTTTCAAAAAAGATCTTTAAAAAAACAATTTTTTTTCATTTTTTATGATTTTTTTTAATATTGCTTGTTTAAAACTTCAGTTTGGTTCGACTCGGATAAAACTCACAAATAAGTTATTATTATTATTGGTTAAATCAAATTTACTTTTTTAAAGTTATTTTGGAAATCGACAAATTCCCATAATCGTTGAATACGCCTATCCGCATTCGTGGTATAACTATAATTATAATTATGTAATATCTTGTAAAATACAGAAATCAGAGATGACATCACATTGTGATTTCTTGGAAATAGAAATTAGAATTTTAAAGTTCTCGCCAAGCAATCTAGCCTACATCATTTGGCCAATAGTAGTAGAGTATGGCGTCATAATTAACGGAATAGTGTTTGTTGTTGTTAATTTTTGTGTTGCAAAAGCTATTTTTTGGAGTGTTTTATGATAGTGTTAGTAATAAAACTAATTATTAGTTTATACAAGTTTTATAATCTACATAATCGTAATACTTTTTTTAAAATTAACCTCAAAATAAGATTTCAAATTATAATGGATTATACTTTTTTAGTAAAATGGAATATGCAGTTGTGTCGTTTGTTGGAAATGACAACGTCAGTGAGATTCATCCCGCGGGATGGATGATGTATCCCAACACAAAAAATGTTTCCCAAAAAAAAAGGTACCTATTACCTATAAAAACGGATAGATAAAATAAATGGAGAACATTTGAAGTCATTGTGGTATGTTAATCTATATTTATGGGTAAGCTGTTTGCTGAGAATTATCAGGTTCTATGTGACAACTTTGATGAAAAAAAGATATACTTTTTTTATTTATTTATCCTCAAGGAGTTGGGATCCTTACTGTAAAAGGCTGAAGAAAACTAAAAAAAAAGTCCAAACGAAAAAAAGATATACTTTTTTTATTTATTTATCCTCAAGGAGTTGGGATCCTTACTGTAAAAGGCTGAAGAAAACTAAAACTTGTTCTAAATGTATTTTGCGAGCTAAATCTCCTGCGAAATCTTGTGTACCACCCTCGCGAAATCTGGCGAAATTCCCGAAATCTTAAATAATTTAACACGTTGGCTACCATGAGAGTCACCGGCGACTCTCGGTATTTTTTACATTGGTACCACGTGTATCAGGGAACGTTCAAGTATTATGTAACGCAAATTGTACCAAAATTCATACACTTCATACCCCGGTTTTCGCGTTATTTAAGGCTGTAGAGATTTCATATTTTGGCTACCCCCCCTAACACACCCCCTATTAGGGGGGTAGGCAAAATATGAAATCTCTATAATCTATAATAACGCGGGGTATGAAGTGTATGAATTTTGGCACAATTTGCGTTACATAATACTTGAACGTTCCCTCACCCCAAGTTGTAAAAAATGTTTTATTAATATCACAGCTACACAAACTAAAGTTGGATCTCCGACAGACTCGTCTAGTCTGTCTGCCGCTTAATCCGAGTCGGAGTTTAAAAATTGGGTCCCATTTTCAAAATAAACTCAAAAAAAACATCCTTTTTGTACTCTTTCGCTAGGTTTTTTGGGGTCTTTTTAAAAACTTTTAAATTTCTACCTCAGATTCGCATTCAGCGGCTCAAAATATATAGGAATTGACTAGTCGAGTCCTTCGAAGATCCATTTTTTTTTGTGTGGCGCTGTATTTATTTTATTCTTAGAGATTTTGAATGAATTTTTTTTTGTGTAATTTACGCAAAAACGTATAATATATATATACTAAGTATATTATACTTGAAAATGTAAAATTATTTAGTTTTTTTTTAGACTTTGCGAGAAATCTTGCGAAATCCCGCAAAATATTTCAAAATCCTGCGAAATCTTGCCAACTCCCGCGAAATCTTGCCAAATCTTGGGTAATGCAAAATTTGGTGTACGCGAGTTCGTATGAGATTTACCCCTCGAAAAATACATTATTACGTTTTTTTTTTTAATTTTAAATATATTTTTTTTCAGAATATGTTTATTTATTTTACGTTTTTAAAAAAAAATGTACAAACAGTTACCTTTTTTAAAATATATTTTATTCAGAATATGTAATATGTAGTTTTAATTTTTTTGTGTGTATACCTAGCAGGACAACCGAGTGTCAGTTTAAGATATATTTTTATTTTTGCAAAATAAACGAAATTAAGACTTCGACCGGACCCTGTAGATATCGACTTTAGATTTCGAATAGGTAAGTGGCACACAACTATGTATTTCATATTTGTGTATCATTTACCTATTCGAAATTGGAAGTTTATATTTGCCGTTCAACGGGGGTACGGGGGAATTTAAACGGACATTATAACATCCATGTTACATATCACCCATATAATTTTAATGTATTAAAGACCTCTCATCCATATGGCAAGGGATAACTGATGATGTATTTGGTATGTTTCTGCTACATATCAAGGAGTATAAAAACGACATGGCTAATACCTCTTATCCATATTGCAAAAGTTATATAACATGTTATGTACCTGGTATGTAGCTGATATGTTACATGTTATGTACCTGATACATAATTTGAGGCGGAATTGTTAAAGTCCAAGGACTGTACATGGACTATAAAAATAACATGGCTGCAACATCACATAGAACAGTGGTTATGTACCTGCCATGTACCTGCCATGAATTTGTGCGGACTGGGAACAGACCTGCTGGTCTGCATTGTGAACTGCACGAAAGTAGGCGCGTTTCTGCTACCTCCAAAATAAATAAGAATCAATCCAAACATTTAATTTCCTGTGTAAATAATAGCAAAAGTTTATTTTGGCAACAAAATATGCACGTTAAATAATAGCAAATATTAGTAGGTATTTCAAGTAAAATTTTATATTTATAAACCTATGCAGGTATTTGATTTCTGTTGATACAACGTTTACACATTGCAAATACAGACTAAAGTTAATTTTCAACGTGTTGATAAAAAATTTTATCTGAAAATTTAAAACATCTGAAAAAAAAAACGGAAAATGAGAAACTTTTTTTATCTCTTGTTTTCGATTTTGATGTCAACAAAATTAGCATTTCCACAGAATAGTAGATGGGTAAGGAAATGGGTTTCGAAATCGGAAATTATAGAATTGAATTTGTGGAAGTTAACCGGGTAGTTTGTAAACAAATCATAAGACGACGGTTTTACAGATCGATGGTTAAAGTCCAAACCGCGCACAGTATGAGTCATCTACGGCTGGAACACCCGTTACTGAAATCGATCGAAAAATCATTTTTCTACGACTGCTTTAGAATATAAGCAAATACACACACTTTTCAAACACAGAATGAATCCATTCTAGCTCTAGATACGGTATGAATATTCCGTATCAAGTGTTAGAATGAGAAGTAGAAGTAGTGCCATCTCTTGTTTATAAAAGTAAAGAAAAATGTAACAAAATTAGCAAAAATATATTTATTTTACGATGAAATATTGAATAATTTAATGCAATTTAAAGTTTTGCGTTGAAATTACATAAAGTTTATTAGTTTTTCTTAATATTTGACCAGTTTTTTATCAATTTAGTTTAAAAAATTAAAACTGCTCCATCTATTGTTAAATATTTAATCCTGATGTCTGTCACATCAATCTGACATAACCGACATAACCTTCAATGTTTGCATTATAAATTGTAAATATGTGCTAAAATTAAATAAAAATCTTTTTTAAGTACTGATTTGATAAAATTATTAAATAACATTAATTACTTTATTTAAAAATATGTGTTTTGTTGCCGTTGAAAATGTCGAGTCACAAAAAACATTGTTTTTAACCTTGTCCGCAGTTTAAAGCCATACAGTGTTTCATATTTGCAGTCGAAGAAAAAGTATAGTCTACAACACTTATGGAATAGTCATTCCGCGCTCGCGGGACCGTCATACTCGCCTGCCGGCTCGTATGACAATAGAATATACTATTCTTTTTGCATTTTCGGGTTTAGAATGTCATAAATGTCTATATATCATGAAAATGTGAAAGAAGTGGATGTTAAAAAATGTCTGTTAGTCTGCCGGTCTGTCTGTCTGTTTGTAAACCTTTTAACTTTTTAAAGGAATGTCCGATTTAAAATATCTTTTACCAAAAGATTCAGGACCTTTGTTGTTTGCGTCACATCAAATATGGTTAACATTGACGTAGGGCAAGGGGAGCAAAACTATTTTTAGCTATTTACTATTTTTAGCAATATATATTTTTACATTTTTAATTAGATGTCAAATTTTGACATATTTCAATAAAAGAAAATTTCAATTAAATTTGAATTACACTGCAAAAAGTAAACTAAATATTCAGTTACAAATGGATAGTATAATTTTTATTAAAAACACTCAACATTTTATGTACGTCCGTTAATATTAAAGTACGTGACTTTAAAAGTGTTTTTAACAAAAATTAAAGTACAATTATATAAGATAATAATTTCCGATTTCCTGTCCATTTGTTACTGAATATTCAGTGTACTTTTTACAGTGTTACAAAGAAATTATGTTTGTCTACCCACTAAATTTTTTAATGTTTCAAATGATTTCAAGCAAAATAAAATACGATTTCTTTGTGGAAAAAGTTTTTATCTAAAAAATGTGCCGATCAGGCTGAACCACAAGAATGATAAAAAAGCTTATATATAGCCTTTAAAGGATATGATCTGATAAAAACTTGGGCTTTCGTAACTATTGCCTGACCAGATAAATCTTTCATATGAATCAAAGAAAGATGTAAATATATCATTTTTTATACCAGGTGTGCCTAAAATAAGGGCTTTTTTTTTTGAATAATTGTTTCTTTGAATAAAGCGACATTAAATTTCACACTTATGTGACGTTTAATGTTATTATTTAGGGTCCCAAGCACGAGACATAGGCATTTGTCCCCCCAAATTTTGTTAACCCCCCCGAATTCAAACTATAGCATATATTTTTTGAACGGGATGAGATATATAAAAATGCATAAAAATGAATAGTTGCACAGTTAAATAGAGAATTTTAAGCTCTTTAAAACGACTTATCACAAGACATATTTGAAATTTTTTTCCCTATTGCCCCCCTGTCGCCACCTTACCGAATAAAAACTAAAAAATATAGCATATGATAATCTTTAGTGTGTGATTTACATATTCCAAATTTAAAGTTTATATCTCATTTCGTTCAAAAGTTACGGGGGGTGTACCATTTAAAAGAATAACCCTGTATAGCAGAGCTGTTTTAGTACATGACTCCCTTGATCAAACCCATTCTTTATGTGGCTCCCCCGTGGGTATACTTGATAAATACTCCAGTGATGTTTTGACATTTATCGGAGAAAAAAACCCACACACGCCGTTTCAATTATGGCACCCTAGGGCGCCCTGACGCAGCGCCCTACAAGTTTTAAACTAAATCTATTTTTATCAGAATAATATAAGTTATAAAAATAATACATAAAAATAATATGTTATTACTGAGAAAATAGTATTATTAAATTTAAATTTTTATTTTGTCAATAAAGTTTTAGGCATAAATACTTACTTTTATTTTAGTTTTTGATATATTTTGTAGTTTCTCTTACAAAATGATCTTAGAAAACTGGAAAATTTATATTTCTTCTTCTTGGATAACGCTCAATATGACATACACTGAAAGAAATTACATTGAAAAGGTGTAAAAAAATACACTCTATAAATGTGTAAATTTTACACCTTTATATAAATGTACATCAACATTGATGTGACACGTGAGGTGATTTTGACCTAGAGTGTGTATTTTTACATCCATACTTTCTGCAACAATACACTCGGAGCTCAAGAAAGTGTATTTTTATAAACATACCTTTAGCAACAATACACCCGAAGTGTAAAAATCACACTTCTGATGTACAAGCCAGCCAATCGCGGGCGTTAAGCTAGTCACGTGACTCGAGAAGCCAGAATTTCTGCTTCATCGAGTCTGGTGGCTGTCGACCATTATAATTGTTTACGTTTGTAAAAGCGTACGTATAATTTTGTGTGTGCTAGATTTTTCAAAGAAATAATTGGTAAGTGTTGATTAAAAGTAAATATTTAAAAAGTGTGATTAATACAATATCCTTAAAACATACATTTTATAATATTTTACTTATTTAGGCGGTAACACTGACCTAAAAATTTTGAGTTGTTAAGACTTGTGTATGTTTTCTGTTTCTATTTTATATTGGTACTTTTTGTAGCGCTGATTACGAATATACGTTTTATAAAACACTATTAATTTATTTTAATTTATTAATAGAAGAATAACAAAATGGTTTCTATTTTTTTTTAATAAATTGAAGGGTTTTAGGTAAAAAGCATATTTACGCGTTGGTATAAACTTTACACACTGGATGTAAAAATATAATACACACCGCATTTATATTAACGCTTCGAGTGTAAATTCACATCAGCAGCAGCTGCAAGTAAATTACCCATACACGTGGATGTAAAAATTTATCTCAGTGTATGGAGCACTAACTAAAATTTAATTATTTTGGATCTATATTAATGTATAATACATAAATATTTAATTGTATTTAATATTTGTAATTGAGTTAAAGTCTTCCAAAAAGTTTACTTGGGATGAATAAATAATTGGTCTATTAAAGAAATTAGCATAAAACGCAATGCGTTGAGTAAGAAAGCAGGTAATAGTCCTAACGTGCGATTCCCAGAGGCCTAGCTTTCCTGTACATTCTCGAGACATTGTTTTAGTCATAGGGTAATTCCAGCAAATCGTGACATGACTGGCTTTAAATAAAATGCAGATTATTATTAGATAGCTTAAGGTGTTCATAAGTTATCGTGCCAACAAGATTTCTGGGGCAGAACGACCGACAAAAATAAATCGACCGACCGATCGACTGAACGAAATTTTTTTTTATCCAATACATACAGATAATAAGACAATTACCAGCGTTATTTTAAATAGATAAACTCAATAATAACCCCCGCGTGGCTTTTACTTTATTGAGTGGATAATTATTTATTTTACCCACTCAACTGTCACTTGTCAAATTATTTTCTTGTAAATGTCATTAAAATTTTTAATAAAAATATGAATTCTTAAGCTATTTATTGGATAAAACCTTGTATGGCACTCATGGGTAAACCGATATTGCCCTCTCGAAAATTAACCTGCTTCACTGACGCTTCGCAGGTTAATTTTCTCATGGGCAATATCTTACTTTACTCACTAGTACCATAAATAACTATTTTTGCTCGAAATTGATTTATATCGACATAAAACCAAAGTCTGTGATAAAACGCCATAATATAAAAAGGTTAATCTTTGCAAAAAGTACGCAAAAAAATTTTTGATTTTTTTTGCATGAATACAAGGCTTTTTCAAAATTTTTAAAACATTAAAATGCGAAAGCAATACATGAAACAAAAACTGAAAGTGTTCCAGTCAAAGTACACTCTCGGTATTGCAACACATTGTAAAGATAGTCAGTTTATAAGGCAAAAAAATATAGGGAATTTTAATGTAACGTAAGCAACGAATTCCCTTGTAACGTAAGCAACAGATATTTCATTTTTTAATAACATAACTCAGCAAATGTTAAAGATTTAAAACATTCTAGCTTGATTTCTTACATTTTTAAATGCACATTTAGTTTTAAAAAGATTTTATATACTGGAATAGAACAGAAATTTAAAGATACATGTACTTAAGTCAAAATCTATGTCACAAAATGTAACGTAAGCAACATTACATAAAATTATAAATTTATCACAAATTAAACTTATTATACTAATTATAAATATATGTTTTATTACTTTGTTATTTATTAAAAATAAATATTGTATTTAAATATTATCTCTTTTAATGGGAGATTAGCTCAGCGGTCTAAGGCATCGATATAGCATTGACACTGAGCTAATGCTCGTGAGTTCATACCTCACTGGCGCCGATTGCCTTTTCAGTTAATTAATAATTGAAATTTGGCGAAGGCGTACTCCCTAGATATATTGGTTCGAAAGTCAATTAAAGCCGGTGGTTCCCTCTACTACTAGCTCACACAAGTCCTGGACTTAGGGGATGCTTAATTAAGTAGAATAGTACGAGGTTAAAAATAAACAATATAAAAAAAAATATAATATAATTAACAAATTTATACAATTAAAAGTTAAAATAGGCGTAAGATGTAACGTAAGCAACGCTGGAATTACCCCATAGCTGAATTTTGATGGCCTTCATCTTTGAACGTGTGCTATTATAATAAGGAGCCTGAGCTTTAAAAAGTTTCTTTACTTACTTACTAGTATGTAAACATCTTTGTTATTTTATCATAATAACTTATTTAAAATTTAAATATTTAAGTACTGTACGTTTTACGAGTTATTTTTTTTATTAACAAGTTGTTTCATGATTTAAAATTAGTTTTTCTATTTTGCTACTATTATAAGCTCATAATCACACGCATTTTGCGTGTTCTTAAAAGCCCATAAGAGGTCTCTACTTTTTTTTCTTCTGGGTTGGCAACAGAGAAAAGCCTATCGCTTGAAGTTTTCTGTGCAAATGTCAATGTCACTTTAAAGTTTAGTTTTCTACAAAATTTTGTGTTTAGGTTATTTTTTACTGTTTTGAAACTGTGTCTTGGTTAATTGCAGTGAAAAAGAGAAGAGATGACTATAAAATATATCAAAATATAATTTGTTGCTCATAATCACACGCATTTTGCGTGTTCTTATAGGCCCATAAGAGGTCTCTACTTTTTTTTCTGTTGGGTTGGCAACATACAACGTTTTGCGTGCAAATGTCAATGTCGATTTAAAGTTTAAATTTTTACAAAATTTTGTGTTTGGGTTATTTTTTACCGTGTTAAAATTGTGGACTGGTTAATTGCAGTGAAAAAAGAAGAGATGACTGTAAAATATATCAAAATATCATTTGTTCTTAAAATTTTAAACATAGTGTAAACTGTAATGCCAACCCAAAACAAAAATCCCTAAATCAGTCATCAATTTAAATGTAAATTTTTTAAATTTTAGAGCAAAATAGAAAAAATTGTATAAAGCACTCCTTTCATAACACGTTTTTAGAGCACTAGTACTTTAGAAAACTCGCCGCAAGCGGCTCGTTTTCTAAACTTGTACTCGTGCGCTAAAAACGTATGTTATGAAACTAGTACTTTAATTTACTATTGTCTAATACTTTTTAAGAAATATTAACACATAAAACAACTACAGATTGTGCAAAATACTAAGCTATTTAGGCAGAATACCTGCGAATTTGTTTCTACCATTCTTCTCTCAGATAATTGTATATGCCTAGTAATAGATGGCGCCCAAATCTAAATTCATCTACTATACCTATAAATGTTATATTTAATTAGTATTTTTCCTTTTCTAAATTCACTTTTTTGTTTTAAAATTGTGTTAAAACTGTGGATAGTGTAAACTAGTCTAAAATCATTACAAAGTCAATCTATTTTGCAATTTTCGCTTGGCGTTTATAATTTAGTTGAAACAGGTCCATCAATAAACATTGAAAACAGTAAATAAAGTATAGTAATTTATTTCTGCGGAAAGGCTCTGACCGCACCAACGCTATGCGGTCTCTTCAGTAATGCCTGAATAATGTAAGTTCCACGGAATACTTCGGTTCTTCTACATATTGTAGCCTTTTCGTAAATGTTAAACTGGGATAAAAAATAGTACTTAAAATAAAGATAATAATTTTAACAGAACAAATAGTAATACTTCATTTTTAGAGAAGGGAGGGAGGGAGACATGTTCTCAGAGCGTCGACATGCATCCAGCAGCACTTCTGCTACGAAATGCCAGCGGCAGGAAAAAAACAACGTCATTTTTGCGAACCGACGCTACACTGTAAAAACTCCATGTAAAATAATGTAAAAATACATAAATTTACATAGTACGGAATAGTAAATTTACTATTCTGGACTATGCATAATTCATGAATTTATGTAAAAGAATGTAACATAATCAACGAACTAATAACTCTTCTTTCTAGAATACGCATACCGTTAAAATAAAGTATCGCCAACATCACGGTTTGTTTGTTTACAAATAGTAGGTATATTCAGGCCTGAACAATAACAGTTACCAGTAACTTGTATTGTTGTCTCTGTTAGAACAAAGATGTGCGAGTAAGACAGACCAATGTTTATGTTGCCGACGTTTTTGTCAGTTTCAACTAATGAAATGCCTTTTCTAGAGAGAAGAGTTATTAGTTCGTTGAACATAATGTAAAAGAATGTAAAATAATGTAAAAGAATGTAAAAGAATGTAAAAGAATGTAAAAGAATGTAAAAGAATGTAAAAGAATGTAAAAAAATGTAAAAGAATGTAAAACAATGTAAAATAATGTAAAAGAATGTAAAAGAATGTAAAATAATGTAAAAGAATGTAAAATAATGTAAAAAAATATATTTACATTGATTTACATATTTTTACATGATTTTACAATGTCGGGCTATGTTATTTTAAGACGCGCGTGCGCTTTGGACAATAACCAAGTTGTTATTGTTAGAGAGATAGCGACGCATGCTGCTAGGTTAAAGTGTTAAAAGTGTAAAAAAAGGTAAATATTATTTATGTACGATGCTTTATTTGTGGCCTAAAATTTACATTCATTATAAATTACGATCTTTATCAACCAATAGATCTTTAAAGAAAGATGTAAGCAGTTTATACTCGTATTAAGGGTGCAAATCGTTTGGTTTATTAAACCAAATGAACTTTGCGCTACGATATTTCAAAAAAGTTTTGACACAGACAACAAACATTTTCTAAGTAGTAAATATATTTTTTTTTAATTTCAAGTCTATGCAAAATATTACCATTCTGGACTATGTAATTTTTACTGTTCCGGTCTATGCAAAACATTACCATTATGGACTATGTAATTTTTACCATTCCGGTCTATGGCAACATATTACCATTTACGGACTATGTAATTTAATGTAATTTATTTTTACCGTGTACCCAAATATTTTGTTTAAAACGAATAAAATTGTAAATAATCCGCGTAGCGAGTAATTTTACATTTAAATCTACCTGTTACTATAAAATTTTCTTCTTGACAAAGACAAAATCACATGACACACGACAAACATAACCTCAACAAGCCAGCGGCAGCTGTGCAGTTAAATATTTTCAACTTTATCTGTCAAAATCGTCAGCATAAAAAACAATTGGGAGGAAGCTTTATTTAGGTGCCGCCGTGATTACGCCGCAGCACGTTTTTGCTCTGAGAACGCGTCTTAAGGCACTCTACTGTGATCTACTGGGTGGCTGTCAAAAAAACTATAGAATCACCCCTCACTCAGAAAATTTTGTTTGATTTTGAATACTGAATGTTATTTGTTAATACATATTTTTTATTTATATCGCCACCATTGGTATTTAATACTTTACTTGTGATATTAAATACTGCAATGTGTGTATTGTATACAAAATGTTGTTATACTAACATAGAGACCGTGCTGGTACATTTGGAACACCACGTAACATGTGTTTATTAATTTTAATTTAACATTTGGTAATTTGCTGATTTATAAAAATGACGCATAACAGTTCTAAAAAATATACTTTTTCTTTAAGCGTACTAAAATGTTAATATTTTATAACTGAACTGATAGAAGTGATCTGTTTTTTTACCCTGTTGTACGCTATAAAACAATTGATTAAAAATGATAGAAGAAGACACTAGATGGAAGTGATTAATTTTTTTACAGTAAAAAAATGAGTTCATTGTTGTACGCCTTAAAAAAATAGTTAGCAAAACCGTCACTGGCAGCAGCACTCTTTGATTTTGATGACAGCCATACTTCACAGCTGTTTGTTTATTATGTAAACAGGTCGTTGAATCGAGATTCTGTAAAAAACGTTGTGTGAAATTGATTAAAAATGATTGAAGAAGAATATATGGATTTTTACTAAAAATCTCTCCGATATTACAAATGCTACATTAGAAAAGTTACCATCAAAATCTTAAAAAGTGTACGATTTTTTTGATGGCCTAAGAAAGGTTTAAGTTTATTCCAAAAGTGTTTTATTGGCCTAATTTAATAAAAAAAAACACATTTTATTATTGTATAAATTAAATGCAAAAACTAATATAAAATATAATTTTCAGGACGCTTGAAGTAAAAATAGTATGTTTCACTTACAGGAAAAGTGCTTTTTTTTACTCGTATGTAGTTTCCGGACTCCACTTCATCCGTAAATTCTACAGACTAGTAAAAAAAAGCTTTATTTTTCGTCTTGGTAAAACATATACTAAGTATTTTTATTCCAGTCTATTAACCACCCTATAGCAGAGAGGAAAAATACATGACTACTCTTTGCCTACACTTTGTGTAACAAAACAATGCATAAAAAATACATCTCACATCATTCACGGCATTTGTATTTATGCTTGTATTACTGCTAAATAAATAACCCGACATTTTTTTTCGCTACGTCTTGGAAATAATACACAAGAGGCGCTCAAAAGAAAATTCAAGAAAGAAGTGAGCTTTGTAAAGAAACCATTTTTTTCGTTATTTTCATGTAATGCATGCAATGAAAGTTAATACTAGGTAAAGTTCTTTAGTTTTACGCTCGGTTTTATGTTTTCTTTAAATGGTATGCAGAATATTTTTATTTAGTTTTTCGTTACTCCTCGAAATGAATAAATGAATAAAAATAACGGTATTTTATTTATGTATGTTAAATATAAGATTTTTCATTTAAAACGATTTTTGATGTTAATTTATGAAAATATTAAGAACTTTCACTTTCGGGTTTAGACCGTGTTAATGGATTTTCACTTTCCGACGTTTCGTCTCTTAATACTAGAGACATCTTCAGGGATTAATCTGAAACTAAGTTTCGAATCAACTTGTGTCACTATTTATGACGAGTTGTGGTTATTCACCCGTGACGAGGTTTTTCCTATCAAAGACTTCCATATTGCAGGTAAGTGGTAACCAGTGTCCCGATTGATATTGTTAGGATGCTTGATGATTTCTATCGATTCCCGTATATTCCTTGGCATTTTTCTGTTTTCTGTTAATATTTGTTTTGTTTCAGACAAATTGATTTTATGACCTGTTTCATGTACATGTTCGGCTACTGCCGATAAGGGAATTTGTTTCTTTCTTATATTGCGCTCATGCTCTTGAAGTCTTGTAGAAATTTTTCTCTTAGTTTCACCTATGTAAACCGTACCACAGGAGCAGGGTATTTTATATACGCCTTCTGAACTCAGGGGTATTTTGTCTTTTGTTGAAGTCAAACATTGACCTAATTTTTGGTTGGACCGAAATATAGGCTTAATATTTGACTTCTTCAAAAGTTTACCTATTTTATCTGTGATACCGCTTACATAGGGAAGTATAACTTGTGTCTGTCTGTCATTGTCACTATTGTCCTGTTGTTTGGGTCTTGGATTTCTGTATTTGTATATGGTCTTATTAATGTCTTTTTTGGTATAACCGTTCATGGTCAAGGCTTTGGTTAGTTTAAGGAGTTCTGTGTCTAGGGAATTCTTGTCTGAAATCATGAAAGCCCTATGAAAATATTGCTTAGGGCAACTTGCACCAAATTTTGGTACGGGATTAACTCAGCTAAACCGAGTTTAAGTTAAAAATGCTGCATTCTGATTGGTCAGCCATCAATTTAATCCAAGTTTAAAGTTAAACCACCAATGGTGCAAGTGGCCCTTAATATGCAAAGCAAAAATTAAATTGATTTTAGAAGATTTATTTAAAGTCGAACTAATGGTTTAGGTCGTTTGCAAAATAACTTTACACTACGATATTTTAAGAACGCTTTGACATAGAGACTTGGAATTAAAGTTGTTTTGCAGGCTACCTCCACCATTAATCGACTATACACTAGTTTAGATTTAGATTAACATAAAAGTTTGTATATTAGCAAGCAAGTTAAGTACTTAAAACAAATGTTTTGCATCATTGGGAGTGGTGTAGTGGACTATCGCGAGTTTACTACACAAATAGCGTGAGTTCGATTCTCACCGGCGCCGATTTGCCTTTTTCAGTTAATTAATAATTGAAATTTGGCGAAGGCGTAAGTCAAGCGGACACTCCCTATAAATTGGTTCGAAAGTCAATTAAAGCCGGTGGTTCCCTCTACTACTAGCCCAAACAAGTACACCAGTACGAGGTTAAAACAAAATGTAATGAAATGTAATTGAAGTTAAATACGTATCTTACATAGACCAAGAGGTTAAAACTTGAATCAAGTAAAAGTGCTTGGTTTATATAATAAAGTTTCTTGCATTGAGTTTTAAAGGAACATAAATGAAAGATGACAGATATATATCTAAGTATTTAAGACATTAAAAACAATGAAAAATAGTACAAATATGAATTTTTTGGAAACAAACTGAAATTGAAACATATTATTGAATATTTTAAAATTAGTTAAATATGTACGAACGCAAAGTGTCAAGATTGGCAACAAACTCAGTGACCCAATTACTGTAACCAGGGGTGTACCTCAGGGGACAGTATTGGGCCCTATACTCTTTTTAATATATATTAATTCTATATATAATATTAAAATCAAAGGTAAAATTTTATCTTTTGCTGATGACACCGCCTTGATATTTATGGGGGAGACCTGGGAGGAAGTACTTGGAATGGCTGAAGCGGGTTTGAGCGAAATTAAGAACTGGCTGGACTATAGTCTTTTAAGTCTAAATGTTACAAAAACTAAATATATTGCTTTTTCATTGACAACTACTGGTCAACCAAATTTTAATATTTTAAAAATTCATAAACAAAATTGTAATAAAAAAAATAGCTGTCATTGTGAAGTTGTTGATAAAGTAAATGTTATTAAATATTTTAATGCTTGACCAGCATCTTAGGTGGGACGTACATGTCAAATACGTTAATAATCGTCTCAAAAAACTCGTGCACCTATTTTATCAAATCCGAGATATCTTGAATATAAAACTATTAAATATGGTCTACAGTGCCTTGGCTGAGTCAATAATTAGGTATGGCATCTTATTGTGGGGTGGGCTATTTGAAAACAATCTATTGCAACTTAAAGTAACACAGAATACTTTGTTAAAAATATTATTTAGAAAACCCTTTCTTTATCCTACAGAAAAACTCTATAAAGATTTAGATATTTTACATTTTAAACAATTATATACTTACCAAGTTTCTTTATGGGTTTTGTCAAAACCGGAAAACTTACCAAGACAGCATCACTTGTATTCCACAAGAACTCAAACTCATGTTCCTATGTTAATACCTTTCTTTAAAAGATCCCATACCCAGAACGCCATTTCATACTTTGCACCTAAAATTTACAACATTTTACCTTTAAGTATTAAAAAGATTAAAAATAAAACTATTTTAAAAAAAGATTTAAAATTATATATAACTAGTAACTTTCATAACATACAAAACACCATATTCAAAAATACATAATTTTACTTACCTATCTACTTACCTATTTTTTGTTTCAAATATGTACCTTTAATCTTTCTTCTTGTACCACCATCTATTATCTATTCAATTGTCTTAAACTGTTATATATTTAATATTAATGTAAAATAACTAATGAGATACCGCACACAAACCATGGTTTAGGCGGGTCTATTGTACTATTATTTATTGTATTTGATGTATATTTTGAAATAAATTGAATTGAATTGAAAATTGATGTTTATATTGACAGGGCCGCCCTAGACTATGGGCAGATTAACGCCCCTTCCGACTGCTATTTCTTACTGACGGTTTCTACCAAAACTTGGCGCCACTACCAAAAGGAAAAAAAAGAAACGCCTTTAAGAAAAAATTTAAGAAAAAAGCTTTGTCCCTGACGGTTTTGACCAAAACTTTGCGCCCCTACCAAAAATAAAAGAAACGCCCTCAAAAAAAGCTTTATCCCAGACAATTTCTACCAGAACTTAACTTCCTACAAAAAAAAGCTTTGTCCCTGACGGTTTCTACCAAACCTGGCGCCTCTGGCAAAAAACGCCCTAAGAAAAAAGCTTTGTCCCTGACGGTTTTGACCAAAACTTTGCGCCTCTACCAAAAATAAAAGAAACGCCCTCAAAAAAAGCTTTATCCCAGACAATGTCTACCAGAACTTAACTCCCTACAAAAAAAAGCTTTGTCCCTGACGGTTTCTACCAAACCTGGCGCCTCTGGCAAAAAACGCCCTAAGAAAAAAGCTTTGTCCCTGACGGTTTTGACCAAAACTTTGCGCCCCTACCAAAAATAAAAGAAACGCCCTCAAAAAAAGCTTTATCCCAGACAATTTCTACCAGAACTTAACTCCCTACAAAAAAAAGCTTTGTCCCTGACGGTTTCTACCAAACCTGGCGCCTCTGGCAAAAAACGCCCTAAGAAAAAAGCTTTGTTCCTGACGGTTTCTACCAAAAATTATCGCCCCTGGCGAAAAAACACCTTCAAAAAAAGCTTTGTCTGACGGTTTCTACTAAAGCTTAGCGCCCCTATCCTAAAAGCGATGCGCCCTCAAAAAAAAAGCTTTGTCTCTGACGGTTTAAAAAAAATAAACTCTCTAAAACAAAAAACGCTAAAGGTTTGTCCCTAACGGTTTTTACCAAAACTACCCCTGAGAAGGGTTGGAAAATTGCCTAGCCTACTTAGCCTATAGCCAAATCCGCCCCTGTATATTGAGTATTTATATACTTGCAAAAAGTGTTTAACAAAAGTATCACAAATACTTTTTATAGTGTATTTTTTCTTTGTGTGTATCTAGCAATTGAATAATTTGATTCAAATCCAGTTTTTCCGTGTGTATTTAGGTACACATTTTATACAAAAATCCTTACTCCATTCTTTTCCTGAAGTTAAAAATTTTAAAAGAAAGTGAACACATTTTTGTTCCTTTTGACACTTTTATTGCAAACATTTCCAACCAAAGAAAAGAACTCTGTGGCATATAATTGTAAGAAATAAAGTAAAAAATTTGCGACCACTAAAGGACGTAGTGTATTACATGTATGGTGAATTGGCCATTTTCAGTCCAACGCACATTGCTCCAAAATTTAAAAATGGACAACAAAATTTCGAACAACTATACAAATTATTTTTTTCTATTTTGCGACTCTTATAAGCTCATAATCACACGCATTTTGCGTGTTCTTATAGGCCCATAAGAGGTCTGTACTTTTTGTTCTTTTGGGTTGGCAACAGACCTGGCCTGTCGCTTGACGTTTTCCGTGCAAATGTCAATGTCGCTTTAAAGTTGAATTTTTTACAAAATTTTTTGTTTAGGTTATTTTTACCAAAAAGCCACAATTTTAAGGCTTGGTTAGTTGCAGTAAAAAAGAGAAGAGATGACTATAAAATATATCAAAATATTATTTGTTCTTAGATTTTTAAACATGGTGTAAACTGTAATGCCAATCCAAAACAAAAATCCCCAAATCAGTCATCAATTTAAATGTAAGTTTTTTTAAATTTTAGAGCAAAATAGAAAAAATTGTATAAAGCACTCCTTTCATAACACGTTTTTAGTGCACTAGTACTTTAGAAAACTCGCAAGCGGCTCGTTTTCTAAACTTGTACTCGTGCGCTAAAAACGTATGTTATGAAACTAGTACTTTAATATACTATTATCACATCAAGGCGAAAGGGGGGTTATTTTTTTAACGTACATACGTTTTGGGTTTGTGTTTTCCTCTAGAGCCCAAACTACCGCGCCGGGTTTAATTAGCTAGGTGTCAAAAGATTCATCTTGATAACGCAAGTGACATAACCTATATAAAATTTTGATAGAAAGAAAATGGCGACCGCTAGAAGCCATATTGTCTAAATGTGAAATCCTACAAACTCGTTCGCCGTTACTGACTTTTAGTTTGACTGGAAAACACTCAGTTTTCTTGTACAATTAGTTTACTTATAAGGGAACGTTCAAGTATTACGTAACGTAAATTTTGATCATTTTGGACTTTGGATTATCATTCATTCTTTTAAAACAAAAGACGGTTTAATCTTGTAGCGAAATAAAATAACCAATATTTAATCGGTAATTATGTATTAAAATAGGATTTCATAAGTTAATCCAGACAGCGTAATTTGTGTTGCATATATAGAATATTCAAAATATATTTAAGTTTGTGACGTCACATTTGTGACGAAGGATCCCTTTTCCTTTCTTATCAAAGGTGCCATTTTGTTCTAGCACTCATGTGCAACTGTGAAAAGTTAATTCATCCTCTGGATGGATCCTATATTTACAGATATTTTAAATAATATCTAAATGTAGCTGTCTGGTGTCTTAGGTAAGAATATTACTAATTTATAATTTAATTTTGTAACTAATTTTAAATCTTGTATCTTAGCTTTTACCATGGTTTTGTGCACGATGTGTCAGCACAAACCCTCTCAAATTGGTCTACTATTTGCCTAATAAAACTCTCCATTCACAAACCAGTTATTTCTATCAACCTACAACCCCTAAAGAGTCTCAAAAACCACAAGGCGCCCAATACCGAATTTTCATTTCTATATTTCAAAGTGGTTTTATTACAATCTAAAAATACAAAAAAATAAAAAAAAATAAAAAATATATTCTTTTAAATACATATTTTATTTTTTAAAATTTTCAAAATCTGTTTTTCTTTTAATTTCTATTTTTTGTATTATTATATTAAACTGTCATTTGTTTTTAATCAGTAAGTAAGAAAATGTAACTTTTGTTCAAATTGACCTATTTATTAAAAATTTATCAAGGTCAAGTGAGCTTTTTTTTGCTTGATGTATTAGAAGAACCCTGAGTGGTTTCCAAAGTCGAACTTAGAGTAAGTAACGGATAACCGTGTTATATTTTGAAACCTCTTTGCGTCATAGTGTATAAGGTACTCTTTTATGTAATTTTATTTGCTTTCTCAAATACTTTGTGTTCAAGAAAATCCTTAATCGTCCAGATGGCGAGCTTTCGTTTTAAAGTAATGCTTTCAGTATTAAATGCAGCTGTGACTTCCTATGACTTTCGATTCGCTGAAAATTGAATCTAAAAAATTTAATAACGCCGAAATTATAAAAACAACAAAATTTGCAATTTAACAGTTATTACCAGAAAAAATACTGCTGCCAACAAAATAATACTTTCCCATTCAGGGCTAGGTTCATTAAAATCAAAAACAAAACAAAAAAAATCAAAAAATTTAAAAAAAAAATCATTTTTTTTAAGTTTTTCAAAATAATTATAATAAAAAATAGTTTCTTTTTTCGTAAAACGAAACAAATATTTTTTTGAAATTGTTTTTACCCCATTTTAGCCCCTGATCCCAACAATTTTTACGAAAATCAATCCCAGCCTAGAACTTTGGATAATCCACCTGTGGCCCAAATTTTAAGTCTAGTCCGAAGCGTTCTTGAGTTATCGTGGTCACAAATTTCCCGGACACACAGACCAACAGACCGACAGACCCACCGACAGACAGATTTTTTTTTGACGGAAATCATATTTTTTAATTAATGGTCTAGTAATGTAGTAATAATGGTGGTTAATGGTGCTTAATGGTCCTTAATTAATGGTGCTAAAACAATAATTATATCTCAGAAATATTCTAAGAAACAGAAAAACTTAACTTACATGTCATTCTAAGTCTTCGATGTCCATCGAAACGTTATAAATGCATAATTGTAGAAAATAACAGTTATAATATCTTCCGCATTGTTTAAATATTCATTTTCACTAACTTTAAATAAAAATACATGAAGGATTACTTCGATGATTACAGAAAATAAACACTCGTCAAAATAACACCACCATTGTATTCGAGTTGCATCAAGAAAAGAGCGAAAATCGACCTTATCAACCGGTATGAACCCTTCAGGTAAATAAAATCCTATTTCTGAACTATTAGCGACATCTATGTAAGTCATTATCAACTACAGTTTTACCGTATAGGATTCCTAATAAAGGTAACGAAAACTACATCAAAGATAATAACCAAAAAGACTATTTCCTAATAAATCCGTATTAGTGATATCTAACCTCAAAATATTACTCTAAGAAACAAATATAAACAATACTTATTGTTTATCAGCAAAACTAATAAAAATACGAACAGAATACTAAGTGTCCTGTGAACTAAGTATAAACAAAATACTGAATCTAAGTGAGCAGTTCCAGCAAACTATTTTCAACAAATTCTGGATTATCCCGAAGGGATAAGCATACGAAACTTTCCAGGAGAAACAAGCTACAGATGAAAGCCAGTGAAATCCAACCCTCAATAGACTCTGAAACATATAAAAACCAGGTAAGTCCATAGACAAATGCACTATAGAGAAATAAGTCATATGATTCTTTATTATTAAAAATCATATTCTAATTATGTTTTCTTTATGTTATTTTCAGGTAGAACTATGGAATAGAGACTCATATGGTTAGAATTCAGTTCCTGCTACAAAATAGTCCCAGATACAAAATAGTTCTGTACGTACGTAACTATTTATATACAAAATAAACATAAATTATAACGTAAGTAAACGAATAGTTTAATTAACCCTTGCTATATTACAAAGTGACGATTTATGTCGTTACAATAAAACGTCCAGAAACGTAAAAAGATCAATAAAAATTTTGTCACTAGAGTGCAAAAATAAAAGAATTGTCTAGAAAAAGAGCAGGCTGCTTAAAACCAAAATTGGGACTGATATCATGATAATGATGGCAGAAGGACTTTCATTTTATTCAAATTCAAATTCAATTCAAATTCAAATGTGTTTATTATCATGAAGAAAAAAACATACAATAAAATATATACAATTAAATCTTAAATATAATATTAAATTCATGATAATCTTAAGGACAAAGTTCAATTTTTTTACCAAGGTAAAAATCTGATCTTCCACTTTACCCTTATTGTAGACTAATTAGCACCCACCATTATAATAGCTAACCAAAAACATAACTGAAATCACATTTTGCCCAATAGAAAATTATTACATTTTTTTTTTATTAACAACCTATTCCTGAGATGATAAAAGATATCTTTTTAGTTTATTTTTGAATCTTTGCGAAGATAAAGATATATCCGTAGCCCAAAAGGGTAGCGAGTTAAAAAACCTGGCAATGTTAAACCTAAAACCACGTTCAAAAAATACAGTTTTATGAATAGGAATATCGATTAAGCCTCGATGTCTTAAATTTAAATTGTGTACATCCGTTCTAAAAGTAATTTTATCATACAAGTAAGGAGGACATTTACATTTTAAAATTTTAAAGTAGAAGCAACCTGCATGAAATTTTCGTAAATTTTCCATTTTCAGCCATTGCAGCTCTTTTAATTTGTGAGATATGTGTTGGTATCGTGAAATGCCATAAATAAATCTTACACATGAATTTTGTACTACCTGAATTTTCCTCTTACTTTCTGCATCTAAACATGAGTTATAAATTAAGTCGCAATACGCAAACTGAGATAACACTAAAGAGTTGCAAAGAATTATTTTTAATTTTGTATTTAAAAACTCTCTAACAGAGTACAAAGTTCTAAGACAACCATAGGCTTTACCAATGCTAGTATTAATGTGCCTTTTAAACCTAAGATTGGAATCAAAAGTTAAACCCAAGTTTTTAACTTCCTCTAATACCTCAATTTTTTCATTACCTATGCGAACATCTATATAATTTATAAGTTCAGCTCTATCTTTTTTATTTGCAAAAATAATGCAATGCGACTTATTAACATTTATAATTAGACCATGAGCAGATGAAAATTTTATTAAATTATGAAGATCATTGTTGATAAGTGTTAAAAAATGTTGTAACATGTGCTTAGGAAATGAATAGTATAATTGAGTGTCATCTGCATAAAAATGAAATTTGCCATGAAGTATTTTTGACTCAAATAAAACCGTATATATTGTATAAAGAAGGGGCCCAAGAATCGAACCTTGTGGCACACCAGTTGCTAGAAGTACACCAGACGATAATATATCACCTAATTTTACTTTTTGAGTTCTATTAGTTAAATAATGCTTAAAAAAGTTTATAGCGGAATCATCCAGACCTAGGTAATGAAAAATTGAGAATAAAATATCGTGGTCCAAGGTATCAAAAGCCTTGCTAAAATCTATCAAAATCAAAAGCGTAATTAGATTATCATCGGTGGCTTGAACTATGTCATCAGTAATATGGGTAAGTGCAGTAGAGCAGCTGAATAGAGGTCTAAAACCTGACTGCATTGCTGGAAGCAATTTTTTTTTTTCTAAATAATTACGTAACTGTTCTTCAATATATTTCTCTAGTATTTTAGACATAGCCGGCAGTACACTAATAGGTCTTAAATCTTTAAATTCTTTTGGTGATTTAGTTTTTGGCAAGGGACATACAAGGGCTTCTTTCCAAACTGAGGGGAAAACACTATTTTCAATGCAAAAATTAATTAAATGTGTCAAAAGTGGTAAAATATAAGGACAGCATAACTTTAAAAAACAAAGTGGTATGTTATCACAGCCTATTGCATTAGAGGATAACTTTTGTAAAATAAAAAACACTTTTTCATCAGTAATTAAATTAAATTTAAAACTATTGTCAATGTTAGATTTAGTGTGACTGTTATAGTAGTTAATTAATTGAATTTTTTCTTGATTACAGTTATTTATTGGAACAGAGTTAACAAAAAAATTATTTATTGCTTCTGCATCCTGTAAGTTACTAGGAATTTGAACATTACCCTTATTAGACACATTAAGTTTTTTTAACTCCTTCCAAGTAGTTTTCATATTGCTAGTTTGCATTTTGTGTTGTAAATAAGCTTTTTTTTCATTTTTTATTGCAACGTTTGTATAATTTCTAAGCTGTTTATATGTTTCCCAATTACCATTAACTCTGTTTGATTTAAATTTATCATAAGCCTTATCTCTTAGAGACATTAACAGTTTTATGTTGTCTGTAAGCCAAGGATGATATTTCTTGACCTTGATAGACTTTAAAGGGCAGTGAAGATTAAGTAGGTTTAAAAGGCATTCATTAAAGAAACTAATTTTGTCATCTATATTGTCAAGTTCTGTTATGTGAAATAACGGAAGTGACCTCAAGTCATTATTAAACTGATCAAAAATAATGTTTTTGTAATCTCTAAAGGTATGAGTGCTTACTGATTTGGTAGGTCTATTTAGATCGAGTTCTGCAAAAACTATTTCATGGTCACTAACTAGATGTGTACTTATAACACCTGAGGACTTTACTATATTCCGGCTATTTGTTAAAATTATGTCTATAAGTGTCGAAGAAGTATTTGTTATTCGTGTAGGTTTATCAATAATTTGGTGTAGCCCATACGAATTAAATAAGTCAAAAAACTTTTTATATGGCGGCTTATCAGTTTCCAACATATTAATATTAAAATCACCTACAATGAGTAAGTTGTTAGTAATCGGTAACAGATCAAATAGTTTTTCTTCAATTTTTTCAAGAAAATAACTATATGTTATCGTTTGTGGTCTATAGGCCATACCCAAAGTAGTTGAAATGTTATCATAAGAAACATTCATCCATAATTGCTCAATATCATTACTAGATGACAGTATATTAAAATTAAATTGGGTTTTTATATAGCAAGCAATCCCTCCACCCCGAGCCCCCCTATCTTTACGTATTAAATTGTACCCATTAATATGCAAAGAATTATCAGGTACTTTGTTATTTAGCCACGTTTCCCCAAGGACAAATATATCAAAATCGTTTTGAAGCAGTATATCTTTTACATCTAAGAAACAGTTGTTAATAGAGTAACAGTTGAAATGGGCAATAATCATATTAAATTATTTTTTACAAGCGACATTACTAAATAATTAGTTATTATGATATAATTTATAGATTTTTATGTATCTCAAAGTTAATAATAAATTAAAAAAAAATAATAAAAAAATAAAATAATATTTAAACTAAAAAATTAAAAATTTATTTATCAGTAGGGCTTTTAATGATAAGGTGCTTTGTTATTATACGTATAAAATAGAAAAATATAAATTATCAAGAGATCAACAAATATATAGCTCATACATGTTTGTACCCCGAAACGCTAGTTATAACTAAAATTTTTAAACCAATTTTTTATAAATTAAAAGAAAAAATACATACATACATACATTATATATATACACATATATATACACAATATATATACACACACATATACACATGTACTGTAGTTTCACAAATTCGACTAACGCAATAAATTAAAAAAAAAAGAAATTTAGGAAATGCCGAAAAACAAAAAAAAACACTACTGATAACAACATTATAAATTTCGAAAAAAATATTAATTATGTTACTTCGCAATGCTATAAAAGTCTGTATGTGAAACAATATGAGTAATTTTATTATTTATTTTGACTAAAATTTTACCTTTAAAGGTCCAGCATTGTTTATCAAACTTTTCTTTCACAAGAGAAAATAAGTTCATATTTTCCTTCGATAACATTTCCACTATAACCACACCACTACCTTTTAATTTTGATTTATTAGAGAATATTTCATCCCTTTTCCATTCACAAATAAGTTCAATCACAATAGGTCTGTGTTTTGTTATTGTACTTGTACCTCTACGCGTACGAACTGTGTTTTGATTGTTTTGAATGTCAATTTTTTTACCTAACCTGTAAAAACTATTAATTTCGCCTTTAGTTATTCATGATAATGTTACTAAGTATTTTTTTTCTTGAGGTAACTGACATAATTGTGATTAAACTACGTTGTTGTCGTGTGAACTTACCAGCTGTGTTTATCAAAAAAAAAATAATAAATACCGGGAAAAGTTTTTTATAGAAAATAAACCATCTTTATTTTGTAGATAAAAAAAAGCAATACCAAAAAACAGTGTGAATAAAGACTATAGTTTTATACAATGTGCACCTAGAGCAATATAGTATATTAAATAACTAGTGTGGAAAGTGACATATTTCATGCGAGTGGGAAGGTTTTACGAACGAGCCGTCAGGCGAGTGAGGAAACCCCACGAGTGTAAGAAATACACTTTCCAACGAGTTATGTACACTATTTTTCCTACGATCCCGAAAAAATATAAAGTTTAAACTTTAAGAATTCTTAATTTAATATTTTCTAATTTTTATTACTTATTCCGCGAATTTTTCTAGAAAAGCCAGACACAAAATAGCATACAAATTTATATACATATGTATGTATGTCAACAGGAAATATGTTTTTTATTTACCTTTAGTTTTCATGGTTTTAGATTTAATACAACATATTATGGAAGCTCAAAACACTCAACACTATAGCTTTGCAGTCTTATGTCCCTCGATGTTACGCAACTCTGGATATAATACGTTATAAAAAATGCCTTGATATGTAATTATTGAATTAATAAAATGAATTGAATCGTGATGAAATTTTAAATAAATCTTTTCATCTTTTCATCATCTTATGTATAACTTTAAAGTCATCTTGGTATATAGCTAAGGGATCGTCCATAAAATACGTCACGCAAATTGACCAAAATTCATACATTTCATACCCCGTTTCTCGCGTTATTAAAGGCTGTGGAGATTTTATATTTTGGCTACCCCCTTAACATCTCCCCTATTGGGGGGTAGCCAAAATATGAAATCTCTACATCCTTTAATAACGCGAGAAACGGGGTATGAAGTGTATGAATTTTGGTCAATTTGCGTGCGTTATTTTATGAACGACCCCTAAGTATAAAATTTTTAGGTATTTTCATAAATTACTTTATACTTTTGCTAAAGGATTACTAGTAGATTTTAAACTTTTATTATGCATAGCATAATCCATGAGATTTAAAATTCTATCAATAAAAAAACGTCGGGATTTATTAAAATCCTTTTTATCATAATATGGTATCATTGGATATTATCCAATATAAAAATTCTTTTATTCAAATTTTAAAGAATTTTCTCATAAACTTATAACTATTTTTATTTACTTATTTTCCAAAAGAGACACATCTATTTTTGCAGCCAGTTAAACCTAGAAAAACATACAGAGCGGTCCAAAAGTCACCCCCCCTTTTAACTTTTGAACGAGTTGAGATATCTTCAAATTTAGAACTCTTAAATAAGACAACTTAACCTATCTTTTAGCATATATTTGATATTTTCAGCTCTTAAAATGTGGGCAGGGGGGCATGGGGGGATATTTTTTTAAATACATCATTTTAAAGCTTATAAAATTCTCTATTTAAACTAACATTTTAAAATTTTTTAAAAATGTTTTTTAAGGTTTTGATATTTCAATTTTTTGTGCTAAAACATTCGATTTTTTAAGTTTTTTTTATAAATTTTTATTTATGTCAACTAAAATTAGTTTAAAAGTATAATTACCATTTTTTTATGATGAAATTAGGCATTTTTAAATTTTGTTTGTTTTTTTTTTAGAGGAATTTTGACATTAATACCCATTTTCAACCCCATTTTAAACCCAATTTTTTTTTATTTAAAAATATGGAGTTAAATGGAGAATTTTATAAACTTTAAAATGATGTATTACACGACCCCCCTTTCCATTTAAAAAAATGTGCCCCCATGCCCCCCTGCCCACATTTTAAGAGCTGAAAGTATTAAATATATGCTAAAAGATAGTTTAAGTTGTCTTATTTAAAAGTTCCAAATTTGAAGTCGATATCTCAACTGGTTCAAAGGTTAAGAGGGGGGGGGGGGTGACTTTTGGGCCGCTCTGTATGTACAATGTAACCTATTTATTTCAATAGAGAAGTTGGCTGATTTTTACATAAAACTTTTACCAAAAGTGAACCAAACTAAAACCCTTTTATATCTGGTAATTGATTATAAAAGTTGCATGCAAACTTTAACGCGTTGTTTCAAAACAGAATTACCTAATTAAATAGTTTTGAAAACACTCAATTTAATAATAACAATAATAATTTAAAATTAAACTTTATAAAAGTATGAATTATACAGAGCGGTCCAAAAGTCATCCCCCCTCTTAACTTTTGAACCAGTTGAGATATCGACTTCAAATTTGGAACTTTTAAATAAGACAACTTAAAGTATCTTTTAGAATATATTTAATACTTTCAGCTCTTAAAATGTGGGCAGGGGGGCATGGGGGCACATTTTTTTAAATGGAAAGAGGGGTAGTGTGATACATCATTTTAAAGCTTATAAAATTCTCTATTTAAACTAACATTTTTAAATTTTTTAAAAATGTTTTTTAAGGTTTTGATATTTCAATTTTTTGTGCTAAAACATTCGATTTTTTAAGTTTTTTTTATAAATTTTTATTTATGTCAACTAAAATTAGTTTTAAAGTATAATTAACATTTTTTATGATGAAATTAGGCATTTTTAAAAAAATTGTTTGTTTTTTTTTAGAGGAATTTTGACATTAATACCCATTTTCAACCCCATTTTAAACCCAAATTTTTCTTTTTTAATTTAAAAATATGGAGTTAAATGGAGAATTTTATAAGCTTTAAAATGATGTATTACACGACTCCCCTTTCCATTTAAAAAAATGTGACCCCATGCCCCCTGCCCACATTTTAAGAGCTGAAAGTATTAATAATATGCTAAAAAATAGTTTGTTTTCTTATTTAAAAGTTTCAAATTTGAAGTCGATATCTCAACTGGTTCAAAAGTTAAATGGGGGGGGGGGGGGGGTGACTTTTGGACCGCTCTGTATATTATATTAGTTGGGAAAGTAAGTTAAACAGTAAATTTAACGATCAAGTATACGTTTATATAAAATATTAAACCTATTTGATATATTTAATAATTAAATGGAATTTAATTGTTATGTTTAATAATTTAACATAAAATAATATTACTTAAATAACACAGGCCAACAAAAAATAAAAAAAAACTCAATTACTCAAAAATATTTAAATAATTTTCAAGAAAAACGTCTGCCATTTTGTTATTTTATGGCCAAAAAAAAATCCTTTAGATAGGGCTATAGCTATACAGCTATATAATACTGAAAAATAACCCGTGTTTTTTTTTAGTTTATCCAAACGGCCGGAATCATGGCGACCACCTTTTTTTGATGTTTTTCTTCTCAAAAAAAAAAAAAATTATGGCAGCAAATGGCACTTTAAAAATCCAAAAAATTTTTTTTTGTATTCTTTGAATTTACATAAAGATACCTACAAAATTTCACAGTGATATTTTTTTTCTTTCTATATAAAAAAAATGTTTATCCAATACATACAGATAATGAGACAATTACCAGCTTTATTTTAAATAGATAAACTCAATAATAACCCCCGCGTGGCTTTTACTTTATTGAGTGGATAATTATTTATTTTACCCACTCAACTGTCACTTGTCAAATTATTTTCTTGTAAATGTCATTAAAATTTTTAATAAAAATATGAATTCCTAAGCTATTTATTGGATAAAACCTTGTATGGCACTCATGGGTAAACCGATATTGCCCTCTCGAAAATTAACCTGCTTGGCTGACGGCAGGCAGGTTAATTTTCTCATGGGCAATATCTTACTTTACCCACTAGTACCATAAATAACTAGAGGAAAGGAAGCAAATATGGGCTACCCATTTTATTTTTTCTTGTAAAAAAATAAATAAAAGTTTAGTTCCAATACCAAACGTACCCAACGATAGCTATATTAATTAGTCACAACCTGTTATAAATTCATATTGATTAAAACAAATAATAAATTCATTATTTCGTAAATAGTGCACTTTTGTGTCGATTTGAAATTGGCCCTAAATATGGGCTGCCCCCAAAATTGTGTAATAAATATTAGATTTGAAGTGACAATCAATCTTATTGGTCGCAATAAGTTAAAAGTATAAAAGTTATATCTAAAATGAAATAAAAAATCAAATAACTCCTAATATAGAACGTGGTATATTAAACATTTTTAAAGCTTTGAAGGTACCCACCTCATCGCTATTATAGCGCGTTCCATATCGCCCTCGTTCCATTTTCTTCTATTCTGTTGCTGATCTTTTCTTGGCCTCCTAGAAAAATTATAGGCTTAAATACATAGTTCTATATAGCCCATAATAGAAACACAGGGATAGCCCATATTGCAAAAATACTCGGTGTATACAACAAAAGAGGTTATGTCTAAAACTCAGTAATTAGAAGAAAACTAATAAGCACACATCAAAGCCCGATTATGTGGCTTTAATTTGTTGCAGAAATGGTTTTGAAAACGTTGTTATCTATCAGGTAACGGAATTTATAAACTTACGTAAAAAAGTTCTGTGGCTTGCTGAAAAGGACGGAAAATAAAAATAAATTCTCAAACGTCAACGAATGTATGAAATAATTAATGAATCTTTACTGTGGAAGTTTAACTTTGCCATTTACGATTTGCGATAGTCGGATGCAGAGAACTGCATCGGATAGCTGAGAAACCCACCTAGCCCATATTACAAGACCTAGCCCACATTTGCTACCCTTCCTCTATTAAAAAAGATTATTTTTAAAATTTCTAAGATAGAAAGACCCCTTAGGTTTTAATTGAACATTTATCTTTTCTGTCTCATAAATAGTGGTATAAACAGTGCGTACATTAAGTCTGGAATCACCCGATTAACTTTTTAGTTACAAGTAAAACACAAAAACCCTCGGATAGGTCGATTTTTATTTTTAATTTTGCAAATTATGGTGTAATAAAAGTTATTAAAATTTGCACCCCCTTGCACCCTCACCCCCCAACTTTTTTTTTTCAAATAGCAACCTACCCCTTGTGACACTTCGTTGGAAAGGTAATTTAATAAGCTTTCCAACGGTGTATAATAAAGCCTAATTTGGTAAAGGGCTAATGATAAAATGCACAATTTAGTTTATTATAAAGACATGTAAAGTATAACTTTAGTTCACTATAAATGTTCAAATTGATGTCCTTCAGCTCTTTGACAGTGGACAGTAAAAAAACGGGATTAAAATCGATTAAATAGTAAACAAAAAATTGGTCAATAAAAAGAAAAAAAATTGCATTTTTCAACAGGGTATAAAATATTACAATAAGTTTAAAACAACCTTATTTAGATTCTCAGGAAGGTGCCAAGTAGGAAATAGGGCAACAATTACCATATTATGCGTAATATTTCACACAAACAATGTTTAAATAAAACATGCGTTTTTTCATAGACCCTTTAACAAATTAAGCTTTATCATACACTGTTGGAAAGCTTAGTAAATTACCTTTCCAATGATGTATCACAAGGGGTAGGTTGCTATTTGAAAAAAAAAGTTGGGGGGTGAGGGTGCAAGGGGGTGCCAATTTTGATAACTTTTTTTAGACCAAAATTTGCAGAATTAAAAATATAAATCGACCTGTCTGAGGATTTTTGTATTTTACTTGTAACTAAAAAGTTATTCGGGTGATTCCAGACTTAATGCACGCACTATATGAAAAATTGCTCTATAAATAGAAAAGTATCAAATATCAGTGATTTTAGTACAAATAGTTAAACATTATAGTCGCTAATACAGTAGGCTATAAATTTCATTGGTTTCCAATTTATATCGATTGGTTTTATTCGTTTCAATTGGCTATTTACGTTGCTTACTGCACAATTAACGCGGGTGAAAAAGTGGAATTTACGGCGTTGTTTAAAGCGGTTAAAAATTACACTTTAAGAGGTTTAAGAGCAATATTTTTTCTATCGGCAACAAAGAACTCTTACCTCAAGAAGTAACTTCAGACCAATGTTTATGAAAGTGTCATCTTTTTGTTTGTTTATTTACTAACAGAAACGCGACACAGCTTTGTGGTGTAAAATGTAGATATCGCTAGTCGACTTTCAGGCTACCTAGTAGCGATGTTGCGTAGTTTCCACCTTATCATGAATTAAAATTACTATACTTAAATTAAAAATGTAAAAAACTTTATTGTGTATACTATAATTATGTTTAATAATAAAGTATATTTAAATCTATTAAAATTAAACTACTAGTTCATATAAAACTCATACAGAACTAATGTTTCTTAAAATTTACAATAAAATATCCAGTATATGTTTCCAATCGGCAACACTGTACCCCTGTCAGTCATTTTACGACATTAGACTGTGAGTTTACACATTCTTTCTCTCTCTTTACGCGTACTAAGTGTAAACAATAGTCACTCCCCACCAGCCCCTCACCGTAGTTGGTTCACGCTTCAAGCAAAGCATACGGTAGATTTCATCATGTTCCTTCTTGAGGTAAAAGTTCTTTGATCGGCAACCTTCAATTCAGTCTACTTTAACACTGAAAGAAATAATTTTCATAAATTATCATATGTGATTTGAATTTACGATCACAAATTTTACTGTTTTAACAAAACTATTTGCCCCAAATTTTCACCATTTGGAATTAAGCATTTTCAAACTGAGGCAATAAAACGTATAACATTTAAAATTTTACTGTCAAATTAATAATTAACCTCACTTTTTTGCGAATTGTCTATTTGAAATATTTTTTTCTTACATTTTAGGGAATTTTAATGCTTATTGGCAAAGCCGCTCGTGTGACGCTTGGCAACAGCGGAAGAAACTACTTGCTGTAGAATTTATTTGGCTGTTATTAATCCTAGATGCTACACTTGGTTTCAAAAATAATGGAAAAGTGGGGTTATAAAAAAAATAGTGTACCTAACATTATGAACCGAATAACTTTTTTCTCTCGGGGTAAATCACATAATGCATTTGATACTTTAAGTAGCCACTCCATAAAAGTTTTTTAAAACTTAAAAGACTTTTAAGTTTATAGAGTATTTTAAAGTTTAATAATAGGTATTCTATAATATAATATATAATATTATGATGATAATATTATGATCACTTTTCTATAAAATTATAATAGTTATTATAATTATAATTATTAAAGGTTAAAAAAATAGTAATTATATACCAAGGTAGATAAGACATTTTTATAGTCCAGCGTATTAAATCCCGAGCTGCTTAGCAGCAAGGGATTTAAGAGCGCGATGCTATAATAGCCTTCTCTACCGTAGTTTATATATTAGTTTTTTCACTACTAACACTATTTAACTATTTTTATTCAAATAATAAAATAAATTATTAACAGAAATTATATTTCTTGAAATTTTCATAAAAATCAAGTAGCCTTGATCAACGACATTTGTTTAAATAAATACTTTGAACTGACGTTTAAAAAATTTAGTTTTTTTTTTTTAATTTATTATATTTAGCTAATTATTGATTATATTAATTGGTTATAATTATAATTAATTATAATTAATAAATAAATAAAAAGTTATTTAAAGCTATTTTCTTGGGTTTAATTAGTAAAAATTGCACAAAGAACTGAAACATCTAAAGTGACAGAAATCAATTGTTTATAAAATTTACTCCTACTAGGAGAGAAAATTATTATTGCTATAGGTGAATAGGTGAAGAAAATTGATTTCACAGTCTAATAACATGATAAATAAAGGTATGTTCTAAATCTAGTAGTGAAAAAAAGATTTTTTTCTACAATATTAGTATTTCACTAGTGCTTACATGTTTTTTTACTAAAAGTTTAATTAAAAATTAGATTTTTTAACTTACGCTAAGCATTTAAAAAAATAAAGACAAAAATATACTTAGTGGGATAGTAGATAAGTAAATTTTTCATCCTCTTTGATTTGCAAATTAATTTCGCTGCATTTGTGTTCACTGAATCCGGTTGAATGTAATAAATTTTCTGTAAAAGACTTGATAAATAGAAAAATAACTACTTACTTAAATCTCTTACATACTACTTGAAAAAAAAACAGATATACATAATTTTTTCTACTATACACGGAAAAAAAATTATAGCTAGGAGCGCTATAACACACATACCAAGCAAATTATAATCGCTTATTATATAAATACAAGGCTTTCTCTTACAATTATGGCAGTCAGTGTAAAAATTTATATGAAATACTTTAATTGTTTAGTGAATAATAAAATATAACAAATAGTATGGCATTTATAGCTTAAATAGATTTAATTACTGTCCGTGCTAATAATTTTTATAATATAATAAAATTTCTGTAAATTTATAATAGTGCCTGTAATAAATATAATCGTGTCTGTAATATATATAATCGTTTCCAATTTATTTTTAACATTATTAGTTATTGTGTCCCTTATAATCTATAGCTTAAATCACTATAATTTGCCACTGTTACCAAATATCTTATGATGTATAGCGCAGAGCCCACTAATTTCTTTCCGTGTAGAAAAGCATAATTCTTAAATCATTTTAATTGAAAAACTTGTTATACTTATAATTAAATTTTTCCTATGACTTAGTAGTTAGTGCCTATTTCCCATCCGTTGTCTATGACAATGGTTGGGAAGTGACAATTAGCTGATTTTACATATCTGCTGTCAAAAAAAAAGAAAATAGTAAACGTCAAACACATAACCTCAAATTGACAAACTAATTTTAAGAGCTTTATAAGGCGTGCGTGCCTACAACGGGCCTCCCACTTGCAAACACATTCCAAAAATATTTCCCGTAGCCACAGATCCGTGCGTCAAACTATAAATACCGAACGTTTTTGCATATAGGGAACCCCACGAGAGTTTAGTAAACATTCATTGGTTGTTACAGTAATACTTAACGTTATTATAGTTCTGGCAACTGTACACGGTAAAAATAAATTACATTAAATTACATAGTCCGTAAATGGTAATATGTTGCCATAGATCGGAATGGTAAAAATTACATAATCCGTAATGGTAATGTTTTGCATAGACCGGAACAGTAAAAATTACATAGTCCATAATGGTAATATTTTGCATAGACCGGAACGGTAAAAATTACATAGTCCAGAATGGTAATATTTTTCATAGACTTTTTTGAAATTTGAAAAAAAATATTTACTACTTAGAAAATGTTTGCTCCAAATTACAAGTATCTGTATCCAAGCTTTTTTGAAATATCGTAGCCTAAAGTTCATTTGGTTTAATAAACCAAACGATTTGCACCCTTAATACGAGTATAAACTGCTTACATCTTTCTTTAAAGATCTATTGGTTGATAAAGATCGTAATTTATAATGAATGTAAATTTTAGGCCACAAATAAAGCATTTAAATATCGTACATAAATAATATTTACCTTTTTTTACACTTTTAACACTTTAACCTAGCAGCATGCGTCGCTATCTCTCTAACAATAACAATAACAATATTAAACGGTCCGTCTCATGATGCGACGCCTTCTTGGTTATTGTCCAAAGCGCACGCGCGTCTTAAAATAACATTGCCCGACATTGTAAAATCATGTAAAAATATGTAAATCAATGTAAATATATATTTTTACATTATTTTACATTCTTTTACATTCTTTTACATTATTTTACATTATTTTACATTATTTTACATTATTTTACATTACTTTACATTATTTTACATTCTTTTACATAAATTCATATATTATGCATAGTCCAGAATAGTAAATTTACTATTCCGTGCTATGTAAATTCATGTATTATATAGCAACCAGTGAATGTAAACTTTCGTAGGGTTAACAACAAGGTTTCAACTAACATTGTGATATTGCAGTAATTGTCAATATATTTTCTATGATAAATTTACCTTGAAGAGTTAAACTTTTTATACTTTATACGGATTGCATTATTTTCGCTATTTAATAAATATAATAATAATAATAATTTATTAATCTTTTCGGTCATTACAGACATAAGATAAGTCACACTATACTAAATTTAAAATATAAATATAACATGTAAAAAGTAATAACATATAAGTACATTATAAGTAAAACCATTTAAAATTGATCTTACAAAATATACTGAAAATTAGTGTAATCTCACAATGTCAGTTGAAACCTTGTTGTTCTGATATGACGACATATGCAAAACGTTCAGTATTTACTAGGGTAACGAATCAACGAACTAACAACTCTTCTCTCTAGAATACGCATACCGTTAATATAAAGTATCGCCAACATCTCGGTTTGTTTGTAAACAAATAGTAGGTATATTCAGGCCTGAACAATAACAATTACCAGTAACTGTTATTGTTGTCTCTGTTAGAACAAAGCTTTGCGAGTAAGACAGACAAACTGTATATGTTGGCTACGTTTTTTTCAGTTTTTACAAATGAAATGCCTATTCTAGAGAGAAGAGTTATTAGTTCGTTGTAACGAATCCTCAGTTTATGGTTAATAGTAAAAATAGATAATTCTAAAATATATCAAGTATGAAAATGAAAAAATTAATCCTAAGCTTTAAAGAATCGTTTATTTTATGATTTATGTTCGTTTTTTTTTTTTAATAGGGTTATATAAGAACCATTAATTTTACATCAGTTTGAATACTGTACGATTTAAATGCGTTTTTACTACCTCTTTAAAATAGTGTTAGTTCCTAATTTAATATATTTACAAATATAGCCTATTTATAACTACACTGTAAAAAATGTTTCTTGTAATTTAATTACCAGAATTTTAGAAGATAATTATATTTTTTTTTCCGAATTTCATACCATAGTTTTAAAACTCGATTTTAAGATTCAGTTAAATTTCCTTTAAAACAGTAAAAAATTCTCTAATTTTACCCTCATTTTTTACACTTAATACAAAAAAAATAATTTAAAATTTTACGAAAACCGAGTTATTTTTCAGTATTTGTTTTTGCGGAAATTATAATCTTCCACACTGATAAAAGTTCCAAATTTGAAATCGATATCTCAACTGGTTCAAAAGTGGGGGTGACTTTTGGACCGCTCTGTATAATTTAATTGGCCATATCCAAATAAATCTAAATTATCTTTTTTATCAATGCATGGTATAAATCTTTGTATCATTATGTTTCACCTTTCCCGGATTTCACATAAAAGTTCTCTCATCAAATTGCATTTTTACATCCATTTAAAGTAGATTTATGTCAGAACTACACATTTAAAATTTTTATTTATTTATTTATTTATTTCCTATGAAAATTCTAGTAAAAGAGCCAGTAAACTGAAACAAGAATATTTGAAGTTGAATTTATTTATTTATATATTTTAAAAACGTAATATCTACATAAGCCAGTTTAAAATTTTTACTCCAAAAGCACAGTTTATTACATTTTTATATTGGATGATATTACTAAAATAAACTGCTGCACTGAATAATAGTACCGTCAACCGGGGTTAAGTGAATCACTGCGGGTAAAGTGAATCAAAAGCTACTTGTCATTCAACGGAGAACTAAGTTTATAGTAAGCTTCCTTACTAGTTTTGGCGTTCCTTTTTAAAATTTTAACAACCTAACTTACACACAACTAAGCCGCTTATAACTCCCCGTTCTCCTGGAGCATTTGGTGGCGAACATCGGCAGTTCACAAAACTTTTTACTCACTTGATTTATTTTGGACTTTTAAGTCTGCGCTGCGCCACTTTAATCTATGTAAAATCAGAAATGTTTGGAGTTTATAGTTAAGTATGGTAGTGATCATTCCTTTCAACACTAAATTTTAGTATTTAGTATTTATTTATAGTGAAACAGGAACCTTCATATGAAGGTATTTTATACCTTACACTGTTAAATATTACAATAATTATAAATTTAAATTGAATCTTTGCTGATCTTCTTGTTTATCGTAAGCTCTCAGGATATTAGGTGAAATTATCTTCGAAGAAAACGTAATTTCAGTCTCACCTTACTATTTATGCTAAGACGCTACCCAGATAGCACAGGTTTATACAATGAATATCCCCAGAATATCTGGTTTGGGATTTCCGAGATCCTCTGGGCCAGGATATACACCCTGGGCCAGGATATACGATTTCGTCTATAGATATCCGTAGGACATCCTCATGATATACTTTGTTACTAATATTTTCTAAATTTATAAACGGGACGTCGTGCGACTTCCGAACCGTATATCTCAAGGATATTCCGAAGGTATGTCCTGAGCATATACTGTACGCCTGTCCTAAAAATAGTTACTGATTATGTATAACTGTCCCCGACAAAAGTGGCTATCAAATAGTATTGCTTTTATTATTTTTTTTTGTAAAATATTACTACTAGCAGCTTGCACCTAGGTGCAAGTTACATATTTAAATTGAAGCTAATATTTTTACAAAAAAATAATAAAGCATTTGATATTTGATAGCCAATTTTGTCGGACATATTTGTACATAATTAGTAACTTATCTACGAAATATATTTCCTTTTTTATTATAATTTTTTCAAAAAGTACTACGATTTACCTTTGCAAATGTCTATGGACTCGTCCATAAAAAACGTAAAGCACTTAAGACGGAGGGGGTATTACCCCTCCCTCTTTGTCCAACAAAAAAAAATGAAATATAAATATTTAATAATAATTGTGGAAAAAACTTACTCACATAAACAGACCACAAACACCGACATCCGCCATTAAAGTCACAAAAAATGCGGTAAATTTAAAATAATGAAGACAAAGCCATAGTAGGATATCCCAGGGATATCCGAAAGACATCCACGGGAAATCCCCTCGGGACGTTTCTGGGATGTACGAAGTACGCACCGTATATACTTGGGATATACGGGCAGTATATCCTTAGGACATACCTTTCGAGATATCCTTGGGATATATGACTAATATCCCGGGACATGCGACATTGAGAGGACATCGAGAGGATATCCGGGGGATATTTTGTGCTATATGGGTAAAAACTTTAATTTAAGTTTAGACCTTTTAGGCAATGTTATAGAGTAGGGATGTTTTGGAGTAGATTTGTTGAAGAGTAGGAATGCTATGGAGTAGGAATTATAGAGAGCAGAAAAACTAAAGGTAGCTAGAACAGTTTTCTAGGTGTAATGTCTACATAAAATCGATTTAGGCTAGAATATTTTAATATAGATGATATATTTCTCTACCGTGAAAATTCCACCTCGAAAAAGAAGAGAATCTGTGACATATGTTGAATATTATATGTATATTTGATATGTCCTTGATATATTGCTAGTTTGTTTTATGTAAGATTACCGCTCTATACAAGACTGTCACATAAAAAAGAATTTCTTATAAAAAACAATTTCAGAGATGAAAAGAAACTTGTCTATTTATATCCCTCGAGTAGACTTGTGTGAGAAATTTTAACAATTTTTTGCTCTTTAAAATATTTAGTTACATATATTATTATGTATACCGTAACTTAAGCCTAGTTTGGTAAAAAATTCATAGAATAAACATTTAAAAGTATAATTTTTTTGCTATTCTTTGTTAGACAAAAAATATACTTAGCATTTTATTGCCAATATTAAACTAAAAAAAGGGTGTATATATTTTTCAACTCGATTTAAAGACGAAAAAATGTTTATATCCGGCTCGCAGGTCCAAAATTTATCAATTTACTATATTTTGGTGCTTATTTTACATTTATTGTATTTTTTATAATGATGTTTAATGTTAAATGCTAAATATCTTACTGTATATTACCCTTGAATATTTTAAAGTGTTCCTACGTGCTAAAATGTATTAGTAATTATTAATAAATCAACTGAATACTATAAATTGCAGCGTTAATGATAATTAATGTACGAATTATAAGTGCTTAAACCAAAAACGTGCGAGGAACGCTGTTCAGGTTATTTATTATTTTGTAGTAATAATTTTAACGTTATATCTATAGATACGCTTTTCCTTTAAGTAAAATTAAGGGCCTTAATTCAATGTTCCTCGCAAAAACGTATTAAAAGCAAAAACAAGTAACAACAAAAAACATGAATTTAATACTTATTTTACATGAAGACACAGAGAAATGATTACTAAAAACAAGTACATAATACTTAGATCACGTGACTCAAAAGTTTGTATATCCGCAACCACGTTAAGTACTTGTACTTAAATACTTGTCTTACTTAGACCAAGAGGTAAAAATCTGAATCAGGTAAAAGTTGTTTAAAATAGTATATTGTTTTACTAAGAGGAAAAGTAAAGCTTTTTTTTACTAAAAAAATAGCACAAAAAACACTTGTATATAAATCGAACAAAATCACAAAAAAAAACATAAAAAAAGCATACAATAATAAATTAAAACTGGGCCATGGCGCGGTAATGGACGACACGGTAGAGGACGGAGCGGTAAAGAACGGCGCGGTAAAGAATGACGCGGTAAAGAACGGCGCGGTAGTGACCATGGCGCGGTAATGTCCTAGGCGCGGTAACTGACGGCACGGTAAAGGACGGCGCGGTAATGGTCAGCGCGGTAAATTTGGCGCTGTAAAAGACGGCGCCCCCTTTCGAAATAAACTTTTTCCTTAGCTCATTTTAAATTTTTTTCGTAGGCTAAATCGTACACTCGCGATTTCGATGGTAACTTGTTTAATGTAGCATTTGCAGTTTCGGAGAGATTTGTAGGTGTATAAACCATATATTCTTCTTCAACTATTTTAATCAATTTCACACAAGGTTTTTGCACAGAATATCGAGTCAACCACCTGTTTACATAATAAACAAACAAGTTTGAAGTATGGCTGTCATCAAAGTCAAAGAGTGCTGCCGCCAGTGGTGGCTTTGTTAAATAACTTTTTTTTACGGCGTACAACAATGAACTCATTTTTTTACTGTAAAAAAATAGATCACTTTTAACTAGTGTATTCAGTTCATAAAATATGAACATTTTAGTACGCTTGAAGAAAAAATATATTTTTTGTATTGTTTAAAAGAAAGTCGAAAATAGTAAATCTAATTTTTTTATTATCGTCAATAAAGGCTTATCTACAGGCTTGCATAAAAAAACATAACGCATAATACCTAATGACATAATTTGCATATGTTCGTCCTCTTCCTCTTCTATCGTCTATCTAATCTTAATCTGATCTAATCTAATCTAATCTAATCTAATCTAATCTAATCTAATCTAATCTAATCTAATCTAATCTAATCTAATCTAATCTAATCTAATCTAATCTAATCTAATCTAATCTAATCTAATCTAATCTAATCTAATCTAATCTAATCTAATCTAATCTAATCTAATCTAATCTAATCTAATCTAATCTAATCTAATCTAATCTAATCTAATCTAATCTAATCGAATCTAATCTAATCTAATCTAATCTAATCTAATCTAATCTATTCTAATCTAATCTAATCTAATATATTCTAATCTAATCTAATCCAATCTAACTTCTAAATCTAAATCTAAATCTAAATTTAAATCTAAATCTAAATCTAAATCTAAATCTAAATCTAAATCTAAATCTAATTCTAATTCTAAATCTAAATCTAAATCTAAATCTAAATCTAAATCTAAATCTAAATAAAAATCTAAATCTAAATCTAAATCTAAATCTAAAACTAAGCCTAAACCTACTGTAAAAATATAGATCACTTTAAACTAGTGTATTCAGTTCATAAAATATGAACATTTTAGTACGCTTGAAGAAAAAATATATGTTTTGTATTGTTTAAAAGAAAGTCGAAAATAGTAATTCTAATTTTTTATTATCGGCAATAAAGGCTTATCTACAGGCTTGCATAAAAAAACATAACGCATAATACCTAATAACATAATTTGCATATGTTCGTCCTCTTCCTCTTCTATCGTCTATCTAATCTTAATCTAATTTTAATATAATCTAATCTAATCTAATCTAATCTAATCTAATCTAATCTAATCTAATCTAATCTAATCTAATCTAATCTAATCTAATCTAATCTAATCTAATCTTATCTAAATCTAAATCTAAATCTAAATCTAAATCTAAATCTAATTCTAATTCTAAATCTAAATCTAAATCTAAATCTAAACCTAAAACTAAGCCTAAACCTACTGTAAAAATATAGATCACTTTTAACTAGTGTATTCAGTTCATAAAATATGAACATTTTAGTACGCTTGAAGAAAAAATATATGTTTTGTATTGTTTAAAAGAAAGTCGAAAATAGTAATTTTAATTTTTTATTATCGGCAATAAAGGCTTATCTACAGGCTTGCATAAAAAAACATAACGCATAATACCTAATAACATAATTTGCATATGTTCGTCCTCTTCCTCTTCTATCATCTATCTAATCTTAATCTAATCTAATCTAATCTAATCTAATCTAATCTAATCTAATCTAATCTAATCTAATCTAATCTAATCTAATCTAATCTAATCTAATCTAATCTAATCTAATCTAATCTAATCTAATCTAATCTAATCTAATCTAATCTAATCTAATCTAATCTAATCTAATCTAATCCAATCTAATCTAATCTAATCTAATCTAATCTAACATAATCTAATCTAATCTAATCTTATCTAATCTAATCTAATCTAATCTAATCTAATCTAATCTAACCTAACCTAACCTAACCTAACCTAACCTAACCTAATCTAATATAATCTAATCTAATCTAATCTAATCTAATCTAATCTAATCTAATCTAATCTAAATCTAAATCTAAACCTAAACCTAAACCTAAACCTAAACCTTAACCTAAACCTAAACCTAAACCTAAACCTAAACCTAAAACTAAACCTAAACCTAAACCTAAACCTAAACCTAAACCTAAACCTAAACCCAAACCTAAACCTAAACTATATCTAAACCTAAACTAAACCTAAACCTAAACCTAAAACTAAAAATAAAACTAAACCTAAATCTAATCTAATCTAATACAATACAATACAATACAATACAATACAATACAATACAATACAATACAATACAATACAATACAATACAATACAATACAATACAATACAATACAATACAATACAATACAATACAATACAATACAATACAATACAATACAATACAATACAATACAATACAATACAATACAATACAATACAATACAATACAATACAATACAATACAATACAATACAATACAATACAATACAATACAATATAATATAATATATTCTATCTAATCTTATGGGCTTATGTATTAGAATAGCCAATGGATTATGTCATATGCCGTATGCAAATTATGACAATATTTTATTATGCGTTATGTCTGCTTATGCAAGCCTGTGGATAAGCCTTAATTAGTAGGTAACAACGGTTATTAATAAATAAGTTGATTTATTTTATTAGTTTTTTGGTTCACTGTAAAAAGTAAACTAAATATTCAGTTCCAAATGGATAGGAAATCGGAAGTTATTATCCTATACGATTGTACTTTAATTTTTGTTAAAAGTACGCAACATTTCATGTCCGTCCTTAAATATTAAAGTACGCGACTTTAGAACTAACTAAATATTCAGTTACAAATGGATAAGAAGTTCGGGACATCATGAAAGTTAAAAATGTCATGATGACCCGCAGTTTTATTTAAGTTTTAAAGTGTTTGTAATTGTCCATATTGCTCCCAATGTATAATAAAACAACTATATTTTCCCTTGCTGCATCCTGTAAGGCATTGGCAATGCCAGCCCTGAAGATGGAATAAAAATTCCGAAAGCACTTGGCAGATATTTATACGTTTTTTAAATAAAACTATACCAAAAAATATTGTTTATTGTTGCCAAGAAACAAGCGTTGATAACGGTTCATTATATGTAGGCTACCACTTACTCGTAATAATAATAAAAGTTAAACGAGGTTAAAAGTCAAAATAATTGAAACAGGCGAAAAATACGCAAAAGAAAAAAAAGCAATTTTACGAATGCATGAGTAAATAAAGGCTTACAAAACCTTTTTATTTGTCAAAGAATAATTATCCCTTTTTATTTTTTGTTTAAAAGTGGACGTAGTTACGCGTAGGTAAAATCGTTAGAAACTCTCCAATCAAAATAATCATTAGTGCTGAAATGTGAGACATTGAAAAAAGAACAACCTTTGTTGTAATTTTATTAGTACCTAATCGGGCCGGAAATAAAACCATACAATACGGGATATCTCAAAAAACTTTTTTCGAAAAAAAAAAAAATAATAATTTCTAAACAAAAAGTTTTGAAAAATACTCTATTAAAAATCGTATCGACCCCTCTATATCCATGCTTGATACATACATAGGCTATTTAAATATACATAAATATTTTATTTTTCTTTTTCTAAAAGCTTTCCAGCCGAAATTAAAATCTCATAATATAAATCAATTTTATTTGAAAATAAACAGTTTTATGGTACATTATGTGTTCTGTTTTATAGTTCTGTTTGATAACATATTTAAAAATGAAAAAAATAACAATAAAAATAAATTTTATTTCTTTTTAGTTATTACCGGCATAAATTTTTTGTCAATTATACGCATTAACAGATTGTGAATATATATATTTGAATAAAAATGCATAAATTTATAAAAGTTTTCCCTATAGAATTATTTTATTTGTGTCATATGAACTGAAAATAAAATGTTTTTGGTAAATAATTAACTTCAATGAAAGAATAGTCTGTATTTTAATTAAAAATTTATTTTATTTTCCTTTTTATGTTGCCTACAAATAAAATTTGATACTATCGGCAGAATCAAGGGGAACGTTCAACTGTTACGTAACGCAAATTGTACTAAAATTCATACACTTCATACCCCGTTTCTCGCGTTATTAAAGGCTGTAGAGATTTCATGTTTTGGCTACCCCCCTAAATAGGGGGTGTGTTAGGGGGGTAGCTAAAATATAAAATCTCTACAGCCTTTTATAACGTGGGAACCGGGGTATGAAGTGTATGAATTTTGGTACAATTTGCGGTACGTAATACTTGAACGTTCCCAAGACTATACGAAGAGTGCAACATAAGGGCCCAAGCGCATATCTATACACTCTCTATCGGTCATTAGAAAGAGACTAACTGGGAAGACACAGCGTAAAGTCTCGCCGCCATTTTGACTTACACGTCATCAAAATTTTGAAAGAAGTTTAAATGCACAAAGACCATTTTGAGGTTCTTTGGTTATACTATTTATTTATTTATTTCTATATACTCATTAGAGACCTATTAGGTGTTTTATATCACAGTGTTTACTATTTGCCACCATTAATTAATCAATAACCATCTGTAACCAGAGTATCACGAAAAGCCTTTTAGAAAAAGTATTTAACCATGTAAGGGCCACTTGCACCAATGATGGTTTCACTTTAAACTTGGATTAAATTGACGGCTGACCAATCAGAACGCAGCATTTTTAACTTAAACTCGGTTTAGCTGAGATAATCCCAGAGAAAAAGTTGGTGCAAGTCGCCCTAAATGCTACAATTAAGCTTATTATTTTATTGCTTACCTGTGAAAAGTAACATTGCTAGTAGGGGCTAAAAGCCATCTTACGTTCTTACTGTCTTTCACAAAGCAAGTCATCTTTTATAGGAATAAACCACAGATGAACACTATACTAAGTCAAAAAAAATGTCACTATCACTAAAAAAATGTCACTATCAACTATCACAAGCTCAAAAGAATCAAAAAAAGTACTCAAAGAAACAAGATAAAAGTTAAAAACAGCAATATATAGAAACAGCAATAGAAACAAACGAAACTAACCTCAAAGGCAAGAAAAATATGTCCAAGTGCAATGTTGCCGGATCTTATTTTAGAAATCTTTAATAGTATGCTTATTAAACTTAAAGTAACTAATTTCTTTATGTTATTAACTAATTTCAAAATAATAATTAGTTTATTGTAATTCGTTTTGAATATTTTTTCTTTATTTCAAATGTGAAATACAACTAAAATGTTGAAATTAATTTTATTTTATTATTTTATAGTAAAATTGTGTAAACTGACAACGTGGCTTACGCCATTTTGACTTACTCGTCATATCTTCTGTCTTTTGTTACCTTCCCAGTTATTATACCTACGAAAACGTTGAAAGGCTCATTTTTTGCGTTTTTTCGAAATACGGTTTTTGCTTGAAATAGGTACTATTTAACGTACTTTATCGCGAAGTAGAAAAAAAATGCATTGGAAAATAAGGTTAGGGTTGTAAATTTTAATAATTTGTTTTTTTGCCTCACCAAAATATTTACCTTTAATTATTATTTAAAAAAGGTTATGAACCTAGGTTCATAACCTATTTACCTATTAATTTACCTATTTAAAACTAGAAAAGACAAGATTTTATAAAAAAAACAATCTTATAATAAACTGGTAGGTAAGGCTTTTTAATAATTTGCTTTTTTGCTTCTCCCAAATATTTACCGTTAATTATTTTTGATTAAAAAAGGCTTATGAACCCATTTAAGACTAGTAAAGAGAAGATTTTATGCAAAACAACCTTATAAGATGTGTGTGGGTTAGGCCCTTTTGATAATTAAGGGCACTGTTTAGGCCCTTATTTTAACGCTTTTTGAAATCTACATAAAACGATGTAAACAATCAAACAGTATCAAAATATAATTATTATTAAGTATAAATATCATCAGTAATAGTTATTTATGGTACTAGTGGGTAAAGTAAGATATTGCCCATGCGAAAATTAAGCAGGTTAATTTTCGAGAGGGCAATATCGGTTTACCCATGAGTGCCATACAAGGTTTTATCCAATAAATAGCTTAGGAATTCATATTTTTATTAAAAATTTTAATAACATTTACAAGAAAATAATTTGACAAGTGACAGTTGAGTGGGTAAAATAAATAATTATCCACTCAATAAAGTAAAAGCCACGCGGGGGTTATTATTGAGTTTATCTATTTAAAATAAAGCTGGTAATTGTCTCATTATCTGTATGTATTGGATAAAAAAATTTATCACATTTTTGCTTCTCCTGTAAAATAATAATTTTATGGTTTATGCCCTTATGTTAGTTCTTCTTCTTCTTCTTCTTCTTCTTCTTCTTTTTCTTCTTCTTCTTCTTCTTATACTTCTTCTTCTTCTTTCTGTGTCGCTTATGGATTGTTATGTGATTTTATGGCAATGTAAGGTTCTAGTCAATAAATATTGCCCGTAAATTAAATTATAGAATCTTATTTTCATAAATAATTTGAAAAGATAGCAAAGTCGAGTTTCTGCTTTAAATAAGAAAAGAGAAACAGTGATTTAAATAAGCCTATTTTTCACCGTGGAATACTATTCTTACCCATATAAAATAAAAATCGCGCTGCCAACAGTTTCAATTTATAACCAAGTTTTAGAATTTAGAGTCGCTTAAATTAAACGAAATGAACCATTCAAGGGTGTAGCCAGGATTTTCTACGGGGAGGAGGGGGGGGGGGGGGTTAAATTTGCATAACATATATATACATATAAATTTTATACAGGGTTATCCGCTGACAATCGTGACAATCCTTAATATTTTAATAACTGCTAGATATATCAAAAAAAGTTTTGAACAAAAGTTATGAGCCTAATGGTAGCACAAATTGGTGTTATCAATATGTTACATCGGCACTTAGTGCTACTAAGAGTGCCGATGTATTGAAATCTTCGCCGAAAAGTCAAAACCTTTGACCATGTTTGTTTATCGACCTTTTAGACCTTTTTGAGTCGAAATCAGTATAAAATTTTTTTGTCCGTCTGTCTGTCTATCTGTCTCTCTGTCTGTAAAGCCGATAATTCCATTTCTAAATAAGATATCGAAGAGCTGATTAGATTTTGGGGTAAGGGTGTAAGAATGGGGTAAAACTCCTATTTTTAGCGTTATAATTAAGGCAATTATTATTGTATTTTATTAATTTATTAATTATATAAAAGATAACTTTAAATTGGCCAAAAAATGTTGCAAACTATGTTTTCCTAAAATGTATTGTTTTTGAGATATTGGCATTTAAAACAGTAAAATGTTTTTTTAGCATATCTCATTTATAACGATATCAATTTTTTTTTAAATAAAAGTTATTTTTAAGCCCTATAAAAAATGATATATACAGTTTTTGCTAGAATATAACGTTTTGGAGATACAGACTTTCAAATTTTAATAATTAATTATGCAGGTGTATTAAAGGTTGCCTCTTCACATGATCACACAACATTCCTTTTCATAACGTTTCAAATTAGTGCCTAAAGCCGATGTTTTGGCACGGTGCTTGCAACTATTCCGCTGGTTTATAACTTACGGTGTCAAGTTAATAAAAAGATCAACTTTATTTTTTATATTTTAGACTTTAGGCCATGTTATTTTATACTTTTTTATCCAGCATTTACTACTCAAGTTTTTTTTTATACAAGAATACCATGGTCTATTAAAAATAACAAAGTTGGCCTTTCGATGACATTGATTTTCGAAAAAATTGATTTTTGTTTTTATGTTTTTTTACACTTTGAACATGAATACAATACTTAGGCACTTTTTGTGCTAAAATAAGATCTAAATAGCATCTTTAATAAAAATGGGCCGACATTAGGATGTCAGAAAAAATTGTATATAAAAAAGTACTTCCCTGTTTCGATATTAAAAAAATCTAAAATAATAACGTGTCACATTATGTCACATATTAAAAAATTAATTTACTTTTTTTTTTTACCGTGTAATAAATTTTTCATTAAAATTGACCATATTTTATACTTTGAAACGAGTTTTAAATTGTTATTCAAACTACTTTTTGTGACAACTTGTAAAAAATATATTCAGAATTTTTAATTAATTATTAAATTATAACTTTTTACTCCCTAGGGAGCCCTGCAATAAAAACTCTCTGTTTTGTGATAATTATAATTAATCAATTTTATTTTATAATGGTTGATAGAACTGTAACTTAACAGCTTGTTTTTAAGCTAAATTAAAGTATAGTCACATGACATGAACCCATTTTGCATTTAATTAAGAAAACAGGCCATAAAGATATCGACTTAAAATTTGGAACTCATAAATAGGACAACTTAAACTATCTTTTTGCATAATTTTGATATTTCCATCTTAAAATGTGGACAGGGGGGCGTAAGGGGATTTTTTTTAATAGAAAGGTGGGTCATATGATACATCATTTATCATCAATAGTATATTAAATTACTAGTTTCATAACATACGTTTTTAGCGCACGAGTATTAGTGCTCTAAAAACGTGTTATGAAACGAGTGCTTTATACAATTTTTTTTATTTTGCTCTAAAATTAAAAAAAAATTAAATTGATGACTGATTTAGGGATTTTTGTTTTAGGTTGGCATTACAAGTTACACTATGTTTAAAATTCTAAGAACAAATGATATTATGATATATTTTACAGTCATCTCTTCCTTTTTCACTGCAATTAACCAGTCCACAATTTTAACACGGTAAAAAATAACCCAAACACAAAATTTTGTAAAAAATTAAACTTTAAATCGACATTGACATTTGTACGCAAAACGTCAAGAGATAATTTTGTATGTTGCCAACCCAAAAGAGCAAAAAGTAGAGACCTCTTATGGGCCTATAAGAACACGCAAAATGCGTGTAATTATGAGCTTATAAGAGTCGCAAAATAGAAAAAGCTTATAAGAATCTCTATTCGAGCATATATTTTTAAGTTTTCGTCAAAATTTCTTTAAAAAAAACAAAAAAAAATTGAAAAATGAATTATTTCAAGTTGCAAATACGTAAATTATACTTCTTAACTAATTTTAAAAGATATAAATAAAAATTTACAAAAAAAATCTCAAAAAATCTAATTTTTTAGCAACAAAAAAAAATTGAAAAATTAAAACCTTAAAAATATGTTTAAAAACTTTAAAAATATATGGTTAAATAGAAAATTTTATAAGCTTTAAAAAAATATATCACATGTCCCCCCATGCCTCCTGTCCACATTTTAGGAGCTGAAAATATCAAATACATGTAAAAAGATAGTTTAGGTTGTCTTATTTGTAAGTTCCAAATTTAAGTCGATATCTCAACTCGTTAAAAAGTTAAGAGGGGTGTGACTTTTGTTGGACAGCACTGTATAATTATGTATCTAAAGATATACTTTTGTTTATGGATTTTTTTCAAAATAAGTATCAAGATAACTTTTTCTAAGAATCTTGAGTTTATGTGACGTTTCCTTCTATTTTTAATGATTTTTTGAAAAGTGGCGTCTCCTGTAACTGTTTTGTTTATGAATGCATTTTTTTCAAAATTAGTATAAATATATATGTTTATATGAACTTTTTTAATCAAAATGGTTCATTATACATATTTTTTATTTAATTTATTTCAGTTTTAACAACATTTTACCTAATTAAAAAAAAAATTAAATATCAGTAACTCCTTATTAAGAACTACAACAAACATTTTTGGTCAAAATGCGAAAAATTACTGGTTTATTTAAAAACTATAAATTAAGGTAGGAGAGCCAATTATTGTCATGTTCCTAATATTGCCACCCCCTCTTAAACTTGCTAGTTCTTCCTCTGTGTCAAAGATGAAACTGTCAGTATCTCTGTTATATCGAAAAGATGCCTGTAAATATGATGTATCTGTATCCATGGATGATTGGCTTACAAGATACATGGCGGCACATCAAACCTATCACGACACCGCATTGTTATGTACTATGTTGTTATCAACGAACTAAGAACTCTTCTGTCTAGAATAGGCATACCGTTAAAATAAAGTATCGCCAACATCTCAGTTTGTTTGTAAACAAATAGTAGGTATATTCAGCCCTGAACAATAACAATTACCAGTAACTGGTATTGTTGTCTCTGTTAGAACAAAGATGTGCGAGTAAGACAGACGAATGTTTATGTTGCCGACGTTTTTGTCAGTTTTTACGAATGAAATGCCTACTCTAGAGAGAAGAGTTATTAGTTCGTTGGTTGTTATGCGAACCTGTGCATATGCCCTTAATGTGTATAACATTTTACATAATTATGCTAATTATAAAATTTTTGTAATGACACTGGAAAATTAATTATTTGACGCTCGAATAAAATGGAAATAATAGAGGCGGAATAAACATTTATCAAGTTTGATGTACAACAATTACATCGAAAACATTTTAAAGTGTGTAATTTTATTATAAATTGTTGTGTTGTACCAATTATTTGTTTCGAATAAATAAAAATTTATGACTTAACAATACGTATGCTTTTACAGAGTTTTTACATGCAATTTTGTCACGAGTTGGCTAAGTAGCCATACAGGCTTTACCTAAATTTAATAAAACAATTTTATTTATTATTTAGAAATTAGTACCTTGTATTACATACAGATGTTTTGCACACCAAGCATTCTAGTGTTATTGTAAACTAACATTGAATTAAATTAATTAAATTAGGTTTGTTTGTAAAACATAGTTGTATAAATACGATACTTAGATCAAATGAGGGTTATTATAAAATTAGAATATCAGATTGGATAGAGTAGTCGATAGTCGGGTAGTCCCCAAAGTGGGCAGTGCCCATTGGGCAAAGTAACTGACATCTCCCAAACCTAGTGGTAAGAAGAACGTGTTTTATAAATAAGAGTTTAATTACCCCAACCCCAAAACCCGTACCCGCAAAACGAAAAGGAAGGACCATTATTCGTGACAATATGGCCCTCTAGCATGCCTTATTGAACTGACATGCTTTAACCATTATACCATACCTTATTCATCGGATATGCTTTAACCATCTGGCATGCCTTAACGAACTGACATGTAGTTACATGCTTTAACCATCTGGCATACCCTATTAATCCGATATGCTTTTGTGGTCTATGAGAAGCCGCATTACGGTTTATGTCATATTTTTCTTCAGTAGTTAAGGGTTAAATATCATGGCTCACAGATCACCAAATTTAAAGTGTGTGACATCGATTTTGTCATTGGAAAGAGAACAAAATAGCGAAATTTACAGATTTTAATCAGATTCCTTTTAGTAGAACTGGGGCGGGATAAAAATAAAGGTCCGCTGTCCAATTCGTAGTTTAGGGACATTTCTAGCATCGAATATTGTATCGAAAACCATAAACATGTTCAGCAAGAGGAAATTTATATTTTCGTTTATTTATGCCGTCGATATCGGGTCTTAAACGATTTTAAATAAAAAATCCTTTTTGGAGAGCATCGCGTTATAAAAGTAACCAAACGACGGGTCGTATACGTATACGTATATATAAGACTAACCAAACATAAAAATAAAAATACTTATTTATATTCAAACGAATCAAAATGTTGTAAAATTGGGGCCCTATACGTCTAAGTAAACCATTAAAATTAAATAAATAAATAAAGTTTTATCTGAATTTTAACTTCAGCAAAATCTAAATTTCTTAGGTAAGTTTTCCTTGAATCTTCCATTGGAAGTTACAGATAAAACCTTCCCTTGGAATAACAACGTTAAAATGGGTATCTAGGCATCCATTTTGATATTTCACTTACTTGGAAAAATCACGTGAAATTTTTTAGTAAAAAATGCGCGAGCTATTGTTTTGCTTTTAAAACTTGCCGATAAGAGTCTAGTAAAAATGTTCTGTTATTCGAATTAAATTTCAATAATTCGTTATGGTATAATACTTTCGGGTAACAGTTCCACAGCTGACAGAATTTTTACACTTCACAAAAGGGCTATTCGCTGTATGTATAACTTACCATTTAGGCATACATGCAGTGATACATTTAAAAGTGAAAAAATTCTAACTTTCTCTTGCATTTACATTTTTGAAACATTAAAATACGTAAAGCTTAATTTAAATAAATTTAATCCTTTAAATGAAAACCACAATTATAATACTAGACATGGCCTTAATTTTGAATATCCTAGACACTACCTTACTTTAATTAGAAATTTGCCAAACCGTAGGTTTTTAAATAAAATAACATTTATATTAATAACTGAAGCCTTTTATACATCTATATTTGCAAATTATAATATTTATATTAAGAATACTGTACTAACTTATCCTGTATCTTGTAAGATCTTTGGATGAATAATTTTTTTTTATTGACCTAAATTTAGTTATTTAAATGCTCTTGCAAAGTTAAAACATGGGGTTTCTTATATTATTAGTAGACATTTGTCCAAAAACCTCGCTCCATGGAAGTATATAGGGCGTACATTTGCTTATCACTGGGACTTCCATGGGCATTTAAGGGGATATCCCGTAGGATATTTTCTATTATGAAAAACATCACATGGAAGTGAAAAGAGGGACTTTTGCTTACTGGGTGAATATAACTTTTTTCTGAATATTCACCCAGTACGCAAAAGTCCTTCTTTATATACATATTTAAATTATTTTTAAAAGTGTACTATACTTTTTTTTTTGGTTACAGGTGACAAAATGAAACTAATAGAAATATGCCGCATCCCTCTTTGCAACCCACATCTCATTAAAGCAGAATAACACCATATTCTACACGGAATACTTTCAGCAAATTATGGAACAATGTGAATACTGAAATTCTGCAAAATCCTGCTGAAAGCTGAAATCTGCATTACAACAGTCATGTAATAATGATCTCAGTTCTGTATACACACACAAAAAAGTAATTGCTTGATTTGAGCAAACCAAGAAGATGGTAAGTTTATATGGAAGGGGATCTTTACATCGAAAAAAACTACTTTCAAAATTTTTACCATGAAATTTTTTACCTAGAAAAAAAATACCTTGAACACCGTTACCTTGAAAAATTTTACCTCGCAAGGAAATTACTTTGAAAGGACGTTATCTCGCAAAAAAATACCTCGCATAAAAAAATTACCTCTAAAAGACACAATTAAAAAAAAAAACACACACGATCTTTATAATACTATTTATTATTATTATTATATTGTGTATTTACACGAAGTTTTTATGAACTGCTAATTTTTTTCCTTCGCAAACCTTCAATATACCGGGTGTCCCAACTCTATGTACCCAGCGATTTTCTCGAAAACTAAAAGAGATAATCAAGTTCTGCGAAAACCATCTTAAATTAGACAACTTAAACTATCTTTTAGCATATATTTGATACTTTCTGCCCTCAAAATGTGGGCAGGGGGTCACGGGGGCAGTTTTTCTAAATGAAAAGGGGGTCGTGTGATACATCATTTTAAAGCAAATAAAATTCTCTATTGTACTGTATATTTTTTAATTTTTTAAACAATTTTTTTAAGGTTTTGATTCTTTAATTTTTTTGTTCTAAAAATGCGACTTTTTAAGTTCTTTTTTTTGTAAATTTTTATTTATGTCAATTAAAATTAGTTTAAAAGTATAATTTACGTTTCTTTCATCATGAAATTAGTAACTTTTAAAAAATTGTTTGATTTTTTTAGAGTAATTTTGACAAAAATACCCATTTTAACCCTATTTTAAACCCCAAAAAAAAATGTTTAAAAAAAATTAAAAATATATAGTTAAATGGAGAATTTAATTTAATTAGCTTTAAAATGATGTATCACATGACCCCCCTTTCAATTCAAAAAAATGTCCCCCTATGCCCCCTGCTCACATTTTAAGAGCTGAAAGTATAAAATACAGGGTGATCCATAACTGGCATGCCAAAATTTAAGAGGTGATTCTAGATCCAAAAATATAAAAAAAGTTCCTATAAAGGTTGGTCCGGAAATGAGCCCTAAGGGATCTAGGGCCCTTTAAAATTGTAATAAAAATAAGGTTTTCAATTAATAACTCGGGTACCGTTTAAGCTAGAGCGGCGAGCTTTTGCATGTATACTAGTATTAATAAGGGCAATAAGTTTATGTTAATTTATTTTTTTAATTTATCCAGAGGCGTGCCCAGACGGACAAAATATATGAGGCTTAAAACATTTTTGCCCCAAACTTTTCTATGTGTATGTTTTTTGTATTTGTTGTAAAAAATATAGATTTCTAGAGTAAAAATACATATAAAATATCATATAGTGTAACACTGTAGGAGCAACCGTTATCAAAAAAAAATGCAATTAAGAGGAAGTAACATTTTGTTCCACCAAAAACGTTACTTTTTAAAAGGCTATTACTCCTTTAATATTAAATTTAGGTGTTTTGGTGTATAATACTTTTTTGCTCAGTTTTAAATGAAGAATCACCCTGCAGCATTAAAATTTTATTGGTGCTTTTTTTTGTTCCCCATTCAATACGTCATCTTCGAAGGGCCGTAGCTCCCTTAGGGCTCATTTCCGGACCAACCTTTATAGAAACTTTTTTTCATATTTTTGGATGTAGAATCACCTCTTAAATTTCGGTACGCGAGTTCTGGAACAGGCTGTATATGCTAAAAAATAGTTTAAGTTGTCTTATTTAATATGGTTTTCGCAGAATTTAATTATCTCTTTAAGTTTTCGAGAAAATCGTTTGGTAAATAGAGTTGGGACACCCGGTATGTTAACTGATTCATTTTGAAATACGTATTAAAACTACAAGCAAATAATAGTCCGTATTAATTTTGTAGAAAATTTTAATCAATAAATGATAAAATATAAATAAAAAACAACAATTTTAGATTTCAAGCTTTCACGGCCATTAATATATAAAGAACTTTCACTTTCGGGTTTAGACCGTGTTAATGGAAAGTGAAAATCCATTAACACGGTCTAAACCCGAAAGTGAAAGTTCTTTATAAAAAACAACAATATACAATGATCTGAAAAACAAACAGATAACAAATTTAAAAAATACAATTTTAGAGGTAAAATCCGTTGGAAGTAAAACCTTTCGAGGTAATTTTCAATCGATATAAAGTCTACGTGATGTAATGTCCGTGCGAGGTAAAAACTTGCTAGGTAACGAGGTAAACATTTATGGATTTGTCCATTTATATTTAGTAAAATTTAAAAGTTAAGACAGAAATGTAAAATAATATTCAATTGTACATAAAATTGAAAAATTGAATATAAATTTAATTTCTGTCTCAATATTAATATAATTACAGAGGTTTAGAAAAAAAAAAGTCAGGACTATTTGACCGGACCATGGTATTCCTAGGTATTTTGGCGCCCTGAATCAGATCCCGGGGTCAGTTTTGCCCCATCACGTCAGGAAAACGAGATTTCAAGGTCATTTGGAGGTCAAAATGGTGATTTTTTGGGAGCGGCCCCGGGACAACATCTCAACGTTCAGAAAGTATTCAAGACCTACACAGTTACCCGTGAAGTTAACAGGTCGCTTGAGATATTGTCGCGGGGCGCTCCCAAAAATCACCATTTTGACCTCAAATGACCTTGATATCTCGTTTTCCTGACGTGATGGGGCAAAACTGACCCCGGGCGCCAAAATACCTAGGAATACCATGGTCCGGTCAAATAGTCCTGACTTTTTTTTTGTAAACCTGTGTTATTAATAATTATTATTTTTTACCTAAAATTTTGTGGGTAATAATTATAATTATTAAAATATATTTTCTAACGTAATTACAAGCTTAATTACTTGTTTTAAGCTATTATTTTTTTGTGTGTATTCTAGCAGTATTGTTCTTTATGTGGTAAAACCATTTTACCGCTAAACTATTCCCTGCAGTGAACCAATATCCCACAGGACGTTTTAATAAATCCCTAACATTATTGTGATAATCTTTTAGTGATTAAATTATGTGTCAAAGTGTAAACGCAGTAGGCTAGTGGACAAAACAATGGCCAATCAATTATGGACCATATTGTGTGCAATTTTAGTGTGTGGGATGGTCCAATGTGCCAGTACGGATCTTGTCAACGAAAAAGGTTAGTTTTACATCTCACCATTATTAGTTTGTATGTCACAGAGTTGTTTATTTCGAAATATTTTTTTTTTTGTATGAATATATCACGGGTCACCGCTATTTACTTTTAGTTCCACTTTAAAAAATATACAGTTTCCTTGTAAATCGATTTAAAATCAAAATTTAAATTATCTATCGGGCGAAACGTTTTTTAGTTGCAAAAAGGGTAACGTAACCTCTATAACTTTAAACAAAAATTATATTTTTACTTATTAATTAAAAATAAAAGGCGGTTTAATATAATAATATTTAAAACTTGGAAATTAAAAAACAGAAGTAAATTTTGATAAAAATAAAAAATAGATATTTTTCAAAAGTCCACACTGTCTTTTGTTTTAAATTGGCGAATACGAAAATGAATTAATTTTTTAATTCACCCATTTATTTAAAAGTTATGGGAGTCACGTGACCCTTTTTCTCGATTAAAATACGTTTTTCTCGATAAATAATTTTATTTTTGGTTTTAAATCTATATTTACATCATAAGGAAACAAATTATACAAAAAACTGTATATTTTTTAAAGTCGAACTGAAAGTAAATAGCGACGAACCGTGATATATTTTTATATTTATTAGCGATTTTTTTTTATTTTTAAGAACGTTTTTCTGCAGCAGGGGATAAAGGGGTAATAAGAAACAGGGCTAATAAGAACCGATAAAGAAAAAGACATTAAAAATTTCTTCTGAAAATATGAAAAAAAAAAAACGTACAAAGACCCCACATTCATAAGCTATTATTCCTAAAAATTGCAGGTTTATACTTAAGCATTTTTATATTTCTTTAAGTAAAAAGTTAAACTGTAGTCATGAACTTTAACGTTGAAAGTGGAAACATTTTGTGTTTGTCTGTGAACTAAAATTTTGTTAAAAATTTTAGCAAGCTTTGCAATATTGAAATATTTTACCGACATTTAAATGTTGTAAATGTCGCGGTAATAATTTATTAAAAGTGTTTCTGGAACTTGGAGCGTTGGATTCTCTTATTACCAGTTAACCGAAAACCGGTTATTGGCTATGGTTTTCCATCTCTAATTTGTTTTTGTTTAGAGGATTTAGGAACTGTTAACCACGCCGTTTGCAATAAAATTTGCAAGGAATACGTCTCTTTAGGCCTATATCATTGTTAAAAACGTGACCCAATGAACATTTTATGATTTTATAATTTTTTAAGTGTTAAGTCACATTTTTACTGACACCCACCCCCCTCTGTAACGCTGCGTAATGTTTTCGAGACCACCACACACCCCCCCTAGCGCGTTACGTAATACTTAAACGTTCTCTTAGGGAGTACTCTATTATACTTGAGAAAATTATAAGTGGCGTGAAAATATCTGGTGGTATATTTTTAAGTGGATAATTTATATGAAAATTATAAGCGATATCTGGTAGCAATAAACCATATATCCCCTACAGATGTGTCAAAATGTAAAACAGTCACTTTCTATTGAGTAGCAAAGGCTATATGTAATTCGCCGCCCCTAAACTATAAACAGTAACTCATATTTTTTGATATTTGAATTTTTTTCACATTTCTAGATATACACCACACCTCCCCCCAAATGGAAATAGGTTTTAAAAAAATAGCAAGATTAGATGACTATTATGTTATCGAAATCAGCAACAAAAGCACTATTAGAATTGTGCAAGAGAAAAAGTCCAAACCTCTATATACCAATTTTGACGAAAATATTGAAAATATTTTAAAATATTAGCCCCCTTACCCCCACGGGGTTAGAGTTAGATAAATTTTATTATTAGATTCAATTTCAGCAACCTTAAAAACCCCTATAAAGCAATTTTCAAATTTTTCTAAAACAATGAATTTTACCCTATTTACGCTGCCCAATGTTTACCAAAAACAATCCCGAGCGAGAACTTTTGGTAACATACCTGTATGCCGAATTTAAAGTCTCTAGCTTAAAGCGTTCTTAAGTTATCGTGTTGACTCAAAATGTCGATACCTCACATTACAAAAATATTAAAAATAGTCTATTTTTAATCCCATTTACACAAACGGAAACCGAAACCATTCTCAGAACAAAACTCAAGAATAAATTTTCGGCTGGACTCGACGATATACCTGTTAACGTTATAAAAAAGGCAGCTGAGTATATCTCTGCTCCATTAACACATATTATAAACGCCTCATTTCAAGAAGGTATCTACCCTACTAAGCTAAAACACAGTCTAGTCATTTCCATATATAAAAAGGGTGATGCTAACTTAACTGAAAATTATAGACCTATTAGTCTGGCACCTGCAATGTCAAAAGTCTTTGAGTATTGTATGCTAGATAGGCTTGTAACTTTTTTACACTTAAACCAGGTGTGCACAACATGGTTTTAGAACAAATCGTTCCACCCAAACTGCTACTTTATCTTTTCTTAGCAACCTTCTTGATAAAATTGATGCAGGCGAGTGCCCTGTTCTGATTTTTTGTGATCTCAGCAGGGCGTTTGACTGTGTTAAGCATGATCTTTTGCTTGAAAAGCTATCAAGATATGGTATCAGGGGGCAAGCAAACGACTGGTTTCGGTCGTATTTAAGTAATCGTAAACAGTTTGTCCAAATAAGACATAATTCTGATGGTCACACAAAAACATATAGGTCGGAACCCGTGGATACGCATATATGAGTCCCACAGGGCTCGATTTTGGGACCAATTCTTGTTGTACTTTTTATTAATGATCTTTCAGCATACATTAAGCAATTTCTGATAATGTATGCTGATGATACATCTCCTTTAAATCTGAAAATGACCTAACATTATACCTATCCATAGTCTGTCAACATCTATCTATTTGGTTTAATGCAAATTCACTTAATTTAAACATTTCAAAAACTACCTATATGCGTTTCCATACTGTTCAGAACCAGAACGTAGCTACTGTAAATTTATCAGTAAATGGTATAGACTTGAACAAATCTAAAACTGTTCCTTTCTTGGGAATGACTATAGATGACACGCTTGGTTGGCATACACACTGTGAAAAGCTTATCAAGCAACTCAGTTCTATGTGCTACCAAATAAGATCTCTAAGTCGTATCCTATCCTATGCCCAGCTAATCATGTTTTACCACGCTCACATTCATTCGAGAATATCATACGGTGTCTTGCTTTGGGGACTATCTTCAAACCTTGTCTTTATTGCACAGAAGCGTATTATACGCTCCATAGCAAGGGTTAAACATGATTACCACTGTAAGAAACTGTTTCAAAAATATAGGATTTTACCCCTCCCCTGTATTATTATACTCGAGCTTCTTACACATGTGTATAAAAATAGGGCTGATTTCAGAAAAAATAGCTCTGTCCACGCACATAACACTAGATCTGCCCAAAACATTCACCAACCGTGGCGCAGACTCCAATTAACTGGTGACAAATCTCCATTTATAAAAGGAGCCAAACTTTTTAATAAGATCCCTGATGAGATTAAAAATTCTAAAAATCTGCGCCTGTTCTGCAGCAAGGTATCAAAGTACTTGTTAGGAAAATGCTACTATAAACTAAACGACTTTGAATGGCCTTCCACTAGCGATGGTAGCAACTAATAAAAATAATACTATCTAGGCACAGTAAATCGGATTTTATTTTGTATGTTATGTACTTATTTATTATTTATATGTAATCCTTATTGACTTATTCAATAACATGTATTTGTTCCATGAATGAAAATAAAAAAAAAAAAACAAGATTTCCCGGACAGAGCGACCGAGCGAGCGTAAATTTTTTTTTGCTTGAAATTGATTCATATCGACACAAGTTTTAACCTATTGGTCACCTTTAATCTAGCAAAAGTCCTGTGTTCGTAAAAAAATAACACTTTTCATTACTCTTTTACGTTGTTTTATACAAAAAAAAGTTTTGCGGAAAAAAAAGTTCGATCTGTCTATCGGTCTGAGAAAATTTGTGACGTGTTAGTTGAGAAATCTGAGCTAAAGACTTCAAATTTGGACAGTAGGGTCCTAATTCTTGGCTGGAAATATTTTTGCTTAACATCGGTGTGGGGTAAGGTTATAATATATATATATATATATATATATATATATATATATATATATATATATATATATATATATACATATTATGTAAAATGTATTTTGAAAAAAAAAAAATCTATTTTTATTTTTTAATAAAATCGACCTTTTGGTTTTTCAAAATGATATTTTTGCCGCCTATATTATCCTGACGGCAGTGATATCGAACCCCAGACTTATGAATAGGAAGCATGAAATCGTTTGTCAAAAGACATCTGGCTCTATAGTCTCCAGAAAACAGCGCGTGATTCATTCTAGTGTTATATGAGCATAGAGGGCTTTATGGTTTTGAAAATCATATAATCTGGAATGCGAGATTCGCACATATCCCTGTACAGGGTTATTCAAAAATGAGTTCGATTCTACGTTAAAAAATATGAAAAAAAGTTCTTATAAAGTGTGGGTCACGACTTTTAATTATAATGCTTTTAAAATTAAAATATACTGGGAAATTTGAAAAAAAAATTAACCTGCGGCGCTAGAACTTTCTTGCATTTCTATTAAGTTTAAAATTATACCACTGCTTTAAAATTTTAGACCATCACAATTGTAAAAAAATTTGCCTGCGGCGATATGGCTTTCTTAAGTTTTATTAGAAAGATAAGGGCGCCAAAACAAGCAAATATGCAGGCCCTTTTTTGTGGACTTTGTGCGATTATAAAGTTTGAAAAGAAAATACTCTTCGTTTGAAGCCACGCCTCTGTTAGAGTTGTGTGCTACAAGCCCATGTGATTGCTACGTACAACAGCTCGGTGGCCAGTAAAACGCACACAGCTTTCTTGAATTTTACTCATCGCTAATGCCAGTTTTGCATTAAAAAGTGTTCGGCACTTATAATCGCACGGTATGATTTATAGACTTTAAAATTCGTAAAAAAATTGCCTGGGGCCTGGGTTTGATGGTCCCCCAGAACGATAAGGGTGCCGAAACCAGAAAATATACAGTCCCTTTTCCAAGTGGACTATATAAAATATAGATCTTCAAATTCGTTCGCCTGCGTCGCTTTCTTACGTTATGTTTTATTTAAGGTTATAAAACTTAAATGTAAAAATTGCAAAAAAATTCGCGTTCGGCGCTAAAGCTTTCTTGCATTTAAGTAAAACTCTTAATTGTAACACTTTTAAAATTAAAATATACTATGAAATATGAAAAAAAAAAACAGCCTGCGGCGCTAGAACTTTCTTGCACTTGTATGAAATTTAAAATTATACCATCAATCCTTGCCCAAAAATTCTGGCAAACTCTGTAGTAACGTATCAAATGAAAATGACAGTTGTTTGATGTAATCATCAAGTCTCAAGTGGGATAAAGTTTTGGAATGACAGTGATGGATCTATACGTTCCTTATAGGAGATAGCGTTTGTATTTTGTTAATTGCAATACAAGAAATGAGTAGTAGTCATCATTCATCGTCACCATTGAGGAAAATTAAGGAAGTACCTAATGAAAGAAAATGCGTGAAAATTAATCTATCAAACATAAGTGGATGGAAAAACTAAGTGCCTACTCACAGGCTCGCATAGGAACATAATACATAAGAATGAGATGCCGTGATTGGCTTGATGTGCCGCCATCTTGTAAGCCAATTTCTGTTAATTTCTGACGTTTTTTTTTAATTTAATGTTGTAAAACTTATGTTTTAAAAACATAAATTTAAAATAAAACTTAAGAAAGCCGTAGCGACGCAAGCAATAGTAGAGACCAAATAAATGCTATCTACACAAGTACTGACACTAATAAATAAAACTGTCTAATTTAAAAAACAATTCGCTTTTTTCCACTGTTGCCAAGCCGATAATCATTAATAATTTCCTAAAATCTAGGAATAAAATGTTTTAAACAAACAATTCGCAAAAAGTAAGGTTAATTGTCATATGATTTTAGAGTAGAATTGGATTAGTTTGAGAATGCCTTAATCCAGTTGGCTGGATCTTTTAGATAATTTAACAATTAACCGAAATAATTGAAGCAGTCGACAAGTAAATTACTGATGTACGTAGAGAATAGGCCCTATTACTACTTGGTGTAAATGTGCTTGGGTGGAAACGTTATAAACGACACGTTAACAGCATTTAAACTGGCAATTGTTCTGAAAATTAAAAAAAAAAAACACAATGAAATTATGTCCAAGCCTTGTTTAAACGCCCTGTATTTTGGGAAGACCAAGCGCTTATTTTTACGTTTCTAGTAGATAAATGTTAGAATTACTACCTCCAGAGACCAGAAGGTATTGTGATTTAGTACCTAGTTGGGTCTACTAAACTTGTTTCAAACTGGGATAAATTATCCAGAAACCAAAGAACTTAAGCTTTTCGGGAATAGATAACATTGTATTGAACCATAATTCTTGTAAATAAAAAGTTCTTAGGCTGTTTAAGTCAAATATTTATTGTCCTTTGTTCATAATTAACGTTAACACACTAGTCGCGCGAACCCCCAAAACTAGTCCACATTTATTTAAACGCCAGCGTTCAAACTACCGTTTGCTGGACATTATGAGTTAAAATAAACTTAAATACGTTTAAAAAATTAAAAGAACTATTACATAGAATCTATAATTTATTTGAGGCGTATATATATTTACAGTATTATTAATTTGAGCCATTTCGTCTCAGTGACTAGATGAATCGTATTAGGTATATTCATTAAACGAATATATTTGTCAAATTTTCAAAACATGTAATAGTTACAGTATTATTAATTTGAGCCATTTCGCCTCAATGACTATTTATATCAATAAAAAATCTAAAACAGAAAATAAAATTAAAATGTTCTTATCAGGCGCACCTATTTCTAGATGCGCTGGTAAGGTATTGCGTTTAAAATAATACTTATCTGCTATATCTTCTTTACCTAAAAAATATTATTAGTCAATATCTTACCAAAGTTTAAAAATTTTGTCTAAATAAAGAATTTTTATAAAATTCTTGATAAATCGTTAAAATAATTAAAAAAGAACGAAAAACTGAATAAAAGTTAACTTCTAACGTTACGGGATCTAATCTGATCCCGTTTCAAAGAAAATTATTAGTTTTGAAAGAATTTGTGCAATATTTGGCTCTATCAATCAAAATATGACAAATGTCAGAATATGTCATTTGGAGGTAATTGAAACAAAGACACCTGTAACAATAAAAAGGTGTAGAGAAATTAATTTGGAAAAGGCGTTTTTGTTGAAAACGTGAAGAGAAGTTAATTTGGAAAAAACTTTTATTAAAAATTCTTTATTTAGGCAAAATTTTTAAACTTTGGTAAGTTATTGACTAATAATATTTTTTAGGTAAAGAAGATATAGCAGATAATTATTATTTTAAACGCAATACCTTAACAGCGCATCTAGAAATAGGTGCGCCTGATAAGAACATTTTAATTTTATTTTCTGTTTTAAATTTTTTATTGATATAAATAGTCATTGAGGCGAAATGGCTCAAATTAATAATACTGTAACTATTACATGTTTTGAAAATTTGAAAAATATATTCGTTTAATGAATATACCTAATACGATTCATCTACGATGCATTAGTAGCCAAGTAGGCAGAAAAAATAACATACAAAACAGTACACGCGCAATTTTTTATGTGTGTATTTTGTATTTTCTGCCAAAATAAATAGGAACACAAAAAGAAATTCAGAAATTCCTCTCTCATTTTCCTGGAATATCAACGATAGACGACAATTGTCGTTTTCAATTTAGCTGAAAAATATAAAGTAGGTCAAAAATCATAAAAAAGTATAATAAGAAAGTCTTCAAGTGACTCTTCTATTCATATTCGACTTCATATGACTGAAATTTATGCTAATACACTGTTTTGTTCATTCTTATAAATACCCAATTCATTCTTTTGCCATTCTATTTTTAACTTAACAGTTTGGCAAGAATTTTTTATTCGATTGCATTTAAAAGCTACACTTTTTATATGTATATAAAATATTTTACTATTCCTTAAAACGACTTTTGTTTGATTAACGCAGTAGTCCCTCCGAAGTGATTGATCGATTTCGTGCTTTTTAGCACTCTTCAGAGCCACATATCGGTAGTAAGGACAACTACGAAAATCAAATCCTTTCCATATATCTCTATATGGAGTTTAAAAATCGTTGTAAGGGATAGTAAAAACAGTTAGCGGCATCTACTGCTAAAAGCAGAGACTGGATAAACCTATCGACAGTCCAAAAAAGGAAGCAGTTATTGGTTTCAAGAACCTATTGCACGCTGTCGATAGGGGGCAGATTAATCAATGGTGGACATTGCCGCCAATTGAATCCTAAACGCTAGGAGGTCACCTTTTACAGTGGTATCTGAATTAATAAACTAAATTAAATTGTTTGATATTTACAAATTTAAAAAATCTATATAAAATATTTTACTATTCCTTAAAACGACTTTTGTCTCTGCTTTTAGCAGTAGATGTCGCTAGCTGTTTTTACTATTCCTTACAACGATTTTTAAACTCCATATAGAGATATATGGAAAGGATTTGATTTTCGTAGTTGTCCTTACTACCGATATGTGGCTCTGAAGAGTGCTAAAAAGCACGAAATCGATCAGTCACTTCGGAGGGACGACTGCGTTAATCAAACAAAAGTCGTTTTAAGGAATAGTAAAATATTTTATATAGATTTTTTAAATTTGTAAATATCAAACAATTTAATTTAGTTTACTTTTTATATGGTAAATCTGTACTTAAAGTTTGATTTTTTTCACTAGTGTTAGTATGGGTAAAGCAGACCATTTAAGTACTGAACGCCTTAACCGTCGAGGCCACTGCAATACACTGCTTGCCGAAATATATATATATATATATATAATAACACAGCCACACAAAAAAAATTAATATCTAGAGACTAGACCAATGCATTTTATTATTTTCAGGGTCGCTGAAACCGAAACTGACCTCAGAATTTCTCTATCAGATCGCATTTTTTTTACACTAAAAAAAAGTCCAAACGAAAATTCTGATCTCGGATTGGATTTCAGCGACCCGAAAATATAAAAATGAGTTGGTCTAGTCTTTGGCACATAATTTTTTTTTGGGTGGCTACACATGGCCAAAAAAAAAAATAAGTGCCAGAGACTAGACCAACGTATTTTTATATTTTCGGGGTCCCTGAAACTGAATCTGAATTGCTCCGACAGGTCACAATTGTTTTCTACACTTAAAAAAGGGTGCGAAAATTCAGATGTTTTTATGGGTAGAAAAAAACTGGGATCTAATGAAGCAATCCGGAGATCAGATTCGGTTTCAGCGACCCCAAAAATATAAAAATGCATTAACCAGTAAACTAATTATTACAGGTCTACATTATAAATCATTAATTTTCGCTAGATGGCGCCACCGATTAAAATTTCAAAATGGCTCAACTGCTGTTGTCATGATAAACACAATAGTATATTAAAGTACTACTTTCATAACATACGTTTTTAGCGCACGAGTACAAGTTTAGAAAACGAGCTGCTTGCGGCGAGTTTTCTAAAGTACTAGTGCTCTAAAAACGTGTTATGAAAAGAGTGCTTTATACATTTTTTTCTATTTTGCTCTAAAATTTAAAAAACTTACATTTAAATTGATGACTGATTTAGGGATTTTTGTTTTCGGTTGGCATTACAGTTTACACTATGTTTAAAATTCTAAGAACAAATGATATTTTGATATATTTTACAGTCATCTCTTTTCTTTTCACTGCAATTAACCAGTCCACAATTTTAACACGGTAAAAAATAACCCAAACACAAAATTTTGTAAAAAATTAAACTTTAAATCGACATTGACGTTTGTACGCAAAACGTCAAGAGATATGTTGCCAACCTAACAAGAAAAAGTAGAGACCTCTTATGGGCCTATAAGAATACGCAAAATGCGTGTGATTATGAGCTTATAAGAGTCGCAAAATAGAAAAAAGTACTTTGATAAACATGAATATAATCTAGTAAATTTTGTTTAAAAAACCTAAATGTACAGTTTTAGTCAATGTTTTTTACTTTTGAGACTGAAAAGGACAATAAATGTTATAAACGGTGCCTTGTGAGCTATCAGCAAATGCTTTTTGTGGTTGTTTTTTTTTGGGTTACGCGTATGTGGAACTTCAGTTTTATATGATTGTGCTTTTCTTGTGAAATGCAGGAAAAATGATTTGTGGTAAATATGAAAAGAACTAAAAAACAAAGCGTTATAGTATTATTTTCTTCATTTGAATTCAAACATCTAGGTTTCAAAAAATTAGTACCATCATTTTCATAGAAAACGCTCACATCACAGAACCCTGAGGTACCCCAAAATTTTAAATTTTTAGTTGTGGTATATGTACTTTACTAAGATTGACACTGACATTTTCCGTAATAATTAAGTAAGGTTAAAGTACAGTCTATATTATATAGTGCAAGTCCTATAACTGTCTTTAAGCATATATGCTTATAAGCAAAAAGGTTAACAAATTTTATTATAAATAATATTTATACAGTATGTCTCCAGATAGAGTTACAAAGAGAAATTTATTTTTTATTTTTTATTTGATCTCAAAAAAAGTCACTCTTTATAACTTGCCCTGCTTGATTTTAAACTCCCAAAACACTAAGCGCTTTTTGTACAACTCTTACGGTTCATGGGATAATGTTTTTTTCTTCAAATAATTCATTAATTGCATATCTTCTTCTGCACTACTCATTCTACTTCGACCAGAACCCCGATTTCTGCTAATCTGTCCAGTTTCCTCAAGTTTTTTCTTTGCTCGCATTATAGTGCTGTTTGCAACATTTAATTCAGTGGCTATTTCACGTACACTTATCCCGTCATTTATTCTTGCTGTTATAATACATTTTTGATAATTTGTAAGCTGCGGCATAACTAATGTGAATTATTTTGACAAGTAATGTCATAATAATATTTGATAAATAAATGTCAAAGAGACCTTGATAAAGTTCAATATAATCTGTAACATTTTTAGGTGTAAGCGTTTATTATGAAAACGATGGTACTTTATTTTTAAATAAAAACAGTTTCGAATAAAATAGTATACAGGTCTCCCGGAAAGTGGTACTTCTCCGAGTCGACCTGCAATCTACTATTACCTTCTTGCAATTTGTTTGTTTGTTTGTTTGTTTGTTTGTTTGTTTGTTTAACCTCGTACTATTCTACTTAATTAAGCATCCCCTAAGTCCAGGACTGGTGTGGGCTAGTAGTAGAGGGAACCACCGGCTTATACTGACTTTCGAACCAGTTTTTTACTTAAAATATACATTATTCTATTTTAAAACGTAATAATAATTATACGTTTGTATCTTTCCCTGTAATAATAATATAATAATAATAATAATACTGCTTTATTTCGTGAAAAAGGAATACAATATGTTAAAGAATCTTTAAAATACCATATCTTTTAAAGAAATGGTGTCAATTTTTATTTAACTAAATCTAAGAAACCTTATAATCTAAGAACTCCTTTATGGTTCAATATTAATTAAGTATTTTTTTAACTTTGTTTTTTATAGTGTTATACCTTTAATTGCCTTAATTTCATTCGGAAGATAATTGAAATATTTAATACCCGCGTAAAAATTACTTTTTTCATATGTGGCAAGCCTATGCTTTGGGTAGTAAAGGTCTTCACATCTTGTAGGATAGTTGTGCGTTTTGCCTAGATTTTTTTGTGTATTGTTTTGAAACATAAAGACTAAAACCTCATATATATAGATTGCTGCTAGTGTAGGAATATTGTTCTGTTTAAATACGCCACTACATGAATCCTGAATTTTCATACCAAGTAAAGTTTTTATCGACCTTTTTTGTGAAACAAATACTTCGCCAAATAGTGGACATTGACCCCAGAAAATAATTCCAAACCTTAGCAAAGAATTAAAGTTTGCAAAGTAAACAGATTTTAAGGTGTCTATATCCACATAGGGTTTTATGCGTCTGATGCTATATAAAGCCCTATTTAGCTTGGGTAAAAGCGCAGATACATGTCCCTTCCAATTTAGGTGGGTATCAATTTGAAGACCCAAAAAGAACTTTTTTTTATCCAATCTAAATATACCAGTGACTATTATCTACCTACATACAAGTCATTAAATTGGATTAATGCCGTTCGTCTAAAGTACGTCTAAATTTGCACGTTTTCTGAATTTAATAGTTCGCAAAACATCTTTTATGGATTACACGTGTTCCTATTGACAAGGATTTATGCAACGCTCGCGCCATATCGTTGAAAATGCACTTCAATAGGATAATACCCTTTAATAGGACGTAAATTTCTTGAATAAGAAAATTATGTATAGGTTAAATATTGAAGTTAAAATTTTTACTATTTCTTAAAACTACGTTTGTTTAATTAACGCAGTCCGACTGATCGATTTCGAGCTTTTAAGCATACTTCGGAGCCACATACCGTTAGAAAGACACCTAGAAAGGGCGTTGATTTTCGTTTCGTTTCGTTTTGTCCGCCTACAGCCCTCATGGGAATATCTAACAAAATATATGTAAAATATCCTTTAGCCGAGATATTTATATTTAGAAATTCAGATAATTACATCGGCACTTAGTGCTACTAAGAGTGCCAATGTATTGAAATCTTCGCCGAAAAGCCAAAATCTTTGACTACGTATTTTTCACATATCTCGACGTTTTAGAGTCGAAATCAGTAAAAAAAATGTTTGCGTCCGTCTGTCTGTCTGTCTGTGTCTGTCTGTCTGGGTGTAAACTCTTTAACTCCATTTCTACATGAGATATCGACTTGCGGTTTTTTGCATATTGTTTCTTATCGTATTCCGAAGAGCTGATTAGATTTTGGGAGTAAACGATTGGGAGTAAGGGTATAAAATAGGGTAAAACTCCTATTTTTAGCGTTTTTTGTTTAAAATTAGGGCAATTATTATTGTATTTGGTTAATTTAGCACTTATATAAAAGATAATTTTAAATTGGTCAAAAAATGTTATAAACAACGTGTTCCTAAAACGCATTGTTTTCGAGATATTGGCGTTTAAAGCAGTAAAAGGTTTTTTTAGCATATCTCACATATTTATAATCCGATTTCAAAAAATTATATTTTAAATAAAAGCTCTTTTTAAGCCCTATAAAAATGTTATATACAGTTTTTTGCTAGAATATAATGTTTTAAAGATAAAGATTTAAAATCAAACAAAACACCTAGTTTGAAATTTGCAAACTAGATGGCTCTAGTGTACAATAGATGTTTTGACAGGGTGCTTGCAACGTTTCATCTATTTTTTTTTTAATTCTGCATTTAGAAGACGTTGTAATTGTGTATACATGAATATATGAATTTTTCAATTTAAATATTTCGCGAACGCGAAAAAGATAGCATTTTAAAGTCCAGAAAGTTTCCAAGTTTCTTATGGGCTCTTATCTTTTGAACTTCCAAAATTATTTTAAAACGATATGCGTCCTAAAAATAACATTCCACGAATAACTAAAGAAAACCGATTTATTAAAGCCATAAAAAAGTTAAAATACTTCAGCGAGGTTTATGAAATTCTTGAAAGTAATGGAATAAATAACCACGAATTATTAAGAATTTTTACTTATAGTTTGAAAAATACAAAAATATGTAGCTATTTTAATATTTTCATCGGCACTTAGTGCTACTAAGAGTGCCGATGTATTGAAATCTTCGCCGAAAAGTCAAAATCTTTGACCACGTTTTTTTCACATTTCTCGGCGTTTTAGATCATCGAAATCAGTAAAAAAATTTTTTCGGCCGTCTGCCTGTCTGTCTGTCTGTCTAGGTGTAAACTCTCTAACTCCATTTCTACATAGGATATCGACTTGCGGTATTTTGCATATTGTTTCTTATCGTATTCCGAAGAGCTGATTAGATTTTGGGGGTAAACGATTGGAGGTAAGGGGGTAAAAGTAGGGTAAAACTCCTATTTTTAGCGTTTTTTGTTTATAATTAAGGCAATTATTATTGTATTTGGTTAATTTAACACTTATATAAAAGATAATTTTAAATTGGTCAAAAAATGTTATAAACAACGTTTTCCTAAAACGCATTGTTTTCTAGATATTGGCGTTTAAAGCAGTAAAAGGTTTTTTTAGCTTATCTCACATATTTATAACCCGATTTCAAAAAATTATATTTTAAATAAAAGCTCTTTTTTGCTAGAATATAATGTTTTAAAGATACAGAATTCAAAATCAAACAAAACACCTAGTTTAAAATTTGCAAACTAGATGGCTCTAGTGTACAATAGTGCCGATGTTTTGACAGGGTGCCTGCAACGTTTCATCTAGCTTGAAAAATACAAAAATATGTAGCTATTTTATATTTTTTATTATTATATAAAATAGCAATTTTAATAGGGAAATTTTTCCGTAGAATTTATTATATTACATTATTAAGCTGCTCTTATATTACCATTCAAAATAATAATAATAATAATAAGCACACCGCACAGTGGTTACCAAATGGCTGTTTCTGGCCATAAATCGGGAAAAGTGTATTTTTAGGAGTTTTTGGGGTCGCTGATTACGAATCTGAAGTTAAAATTTTAATATTCTAAGGGCCACTTGCACCAATTTTATTTTGATCAAGGTTTAATTAATCTACGTTTAAAAAATAATCTCTGGTTAAATATGTTTGCATTGCACCAATGAAAGTTAAACAAAGTTTAGTTAAACCGAGCACACATCTCTAATTTTAGTGTTATTTGAATGTAGCTAACTTCACATTATTTTGATGTTTGACGTTTATATCATTTGGTTTATTATATTTTCAAAAAAAGCTGTTAGTTATTGACAGTAACTTATTGTGTTATGTGTTATTGTGTTCTGTAAGCTAAAAAGTAGCAATGGATATGCCCAAAGAAAAAGATGAAAACAAAAAAAACGTTCGCCCAATTATACTATAAATGATAAAGCTTTAATTAAAATTGTGGCACAATACAATAGTGTTATCGAAAACAAAAAAACGGACGCAATTGGGATATTCCAGTTGTTCTTCAATACGTTCAAGAATATTGGCCACTGTTTCTTTATATAACCTAAATTTTTGAAAAAATGTTAGATCATCCATACTTTCAAAATAGTTTTGTCGCTCATGATAGGTACGGAAACCATCATCCAATATTTCCAACTCCAACAAGTCTTCATCTAATAAATCGGCTTCTGCCATCATTGCAGGTAATTTCATAAAATCAAAGGAAAACACTCACGGGTACGAAATGACAGATAAAAACCTAAAGTTAGGTTATGTTTTGATATAACCCAGGTTTAAGTGACATAAACCATCAAACTCGAACGATTACATTTATTCTGAGATTAAGAAAAATAAACTTGGTTTAAAAAATGGTGCAACAGCAAAACGTCAATTAACTCTTAAACCATTAACTTAATCCGAGTTTAAGCTTAAATCATGTTTGGTGCAAGTGGCCCTAAATACTGGATCCTAGATGGCAGCACTTTTTTATATGAATTTTTTGACATTTACTGTACCTTGGTGATTCTACTTTGTTTTAATTGTTAAAAACAAATGTTGAAGCAAAAGTTAAAATGTCATAACGACAGATCTGGAAAGGCAGGTGTTTTTCAAATAATTTATTCGATGTTTTTAAAAATTGGTATTTATTGTCACTTTTTATCGCAGAATATGTATTTAAAATGAAACATTCGAAATTTTGAGTGACAGATGTCAATTAGCAACTTTGGTAGTTATTTCGTTTGGACCAAAGTCGAAACCAATTTGAGTCAAAACATGACAGTTTTGCTTGTAATTTTGAATTTACCGACCAAAATTAATTATAAAACGCTATATAAATCTTAATCATTACACATGGCTATGCAGTATGTCTCTTATACAGCGTGTTCCAGAACTCGCGTACCGAAATTTGAGGGTATATTAAAAACCCTCTGGAAAATATGAAAAAAATTTCAAAAAAAATCCATCTTCGTTCAATTCAAAAATAAGAACGCTTTAAGTGGACCAATACTGTTGCTGATTGTAAATTACCATTAAAGGTTGAATTTGTAGCTATGGAAGCAAATTTAATTATTGCAGGTACATATTCTGTAGGTTGACATGGTGATTAATGTGACATAAATATTTATTAATGTCATAAAAAAATATCAAAACTTTCATGATGTTTACTTCAGAAGAGTATTGCGAAATGCTAATTTTATATGGCGAGTGTGGCCGGAGTGCTTCAGCTACATCTGTAGAATATTCTATTCGTTTTCCCAATAGTGAACATAATAATAATAATAATCATTTTTATCGTAGGATTATTAGTTCCCGAGATATAGGCATTTTAATAAATTTTGACGTATTTTACATTTTTAATTAGATATCAAATTTTGACACTAGTAAAATTTCAATCAGGTAAAATTATTTTCAAATAATTTTTCTTTTAATAAATTTGTAATAATGGGCAGCTAGAAAAAAAAATCCGATAAAGCTACAAAGAAAAAACAAAAGGAAATGGTCCAAAAATACAGGAAAAGTGAAGTCAATTTGATATCGTATTTTATAAAGTTCCTCATTTTTCCACCCGTCTAGAAAAGGTACCCGTTTCAAATATTTTAGTCCACTTTGAACTTACAAAAATCTTAGAAAGAATTAAATACGATGTGGATCTGATGGTATTTCCATTACTAATGGAAATTCCATTTTAGATTTATCCCCTAGATGAAAAAAACTAAAGGGCGCTACCTAAACCAACATTATTTCTTAGTAATAGATGTTCTTTGAGAAAAACTTTTAAATTGTTCTCCAATACATATATAAAATACAATTTCCAAGTAATGGAGGTTCATTTTCCCGGTTTCCATTTTCTTTGTAGAGTGTAAATAGTTTTGTCTTTCATTAAATTACGTATAGTGGTCATTCGAGAAAGATAAAAATGTTTTCTCAAATAACATTATCGTTAGTTTTTACAAATAAATTGAGCTACTTACTTTATTTAATTCTTTTGTACACACAAAGAAAGATGTTCAAGTATTAATTTGATCTGGCGTGCCGAAGAAAACTTACCGCTGCTTAACACGTTTAGTGCCAACGCAGTGGTATAGACTATAGCGGTCGCGTTTAAAATTAATTTCCAGAGATAGAAAAATAAATTTTATCCAATACATACAGATAATAAGACAATTGTCAGCTTTATTTTAAATAGATAAACTCAATAATAACCCCCGCGTGGCTTTTACTTTATTGAGTGGATAATTATTTATTTTACCCACTCAACTGTCACGTCAAATTATTTTCTTGTAAATGTCATTAAAATTTTTAATAAAAATATGAATTCCTAAGCTATTTATTGGATAAAACCTTGTATGGCACTCATGGGTAAACCGATATTGCCCTCTCGATAATTAACCTGCTTGGCTGACGCCTCGCAGGTTAATTTTCTCATGGGCAATATCTTACTTTACCCACTAGTACCATAAATAACTATTATTTTGTAGAGAATGTTTAAGCTTTAAAACGACGTATTGAAAAGTTATTTTCAAGCATCACAAATACTCCATTTTAGAATATATTTTAAAAAAAGTTACAAATTTAAATTTTTGTTATTGTAGGTATGAAAATAAAAATCGCAATATTTTGGCATAATGGAAACAGTTTGAATCTGCCTACCCATCATTAATTTAAATGAAAAAGTGGCAAAAATATCAAACAAAACGAAAAACGATAACATCATTTTAGTTTTTATTGCAACACACTGCAATAATTACGTTTGATCTAAAATTTTATCCGCAAAAAATAGCGTTTTGCGTTTTCATTTAAAAATTCGATTTTCGGATATAGTTTAAAACAGGGAGTGCTAATAAATTTAGCGATATTAAAAAAAAAATAGTTTTCTTTCTACCTTCAAATATTAAATGGTATATTGTTTTACCAAGAGGAAAAGTGAAGCTTTTTTTTACTAGTCTGTTGAATTTACGGACGACGCGAAGCGGAGTTCGGAAACTACAGACGAGTAAAAGAAGACACTTTTGCTCTGAGTGAAACATACTATTTTTTCTTCAAGCATTTTTTTATTAAAATAGGCCAAAAAAACCGTTTCTAAATAAACTTAAACCTTCCTTAGCTTATTTTAAATTTTTTTCGTAGGCTAAATTGTATACTTTTCGCAAATTCGATGGTAACATTCTTCTTCAATCATTTCTAATCAATTTCACACAACGTTTTTGCACAGAATCTCGAGTCAACCACCTGTTTACATAATAAACAAACAAGTTTGAAGTATGGCTGTCATCAAAGTCAAAGAGTGCTGCCGCCAGTGGTGGTTTTGCTAACTAACTTTTTTTTTACAATGAACTCATTTTTTTACTGTAAAAAAATAGATCACTTCTAACTAGTGTGTTCAGTTATAAAATATGAACATTTTAGTACGCTTGAAGAAAAAATATATTTTTTTAAACATTTTTATACGGGGTGATTGAGAAATTGGGTACAAAATTTTAAGGAGTGATTCTAGGTCCAAAAATATGAAAAAAAGTTAGTTTTTATTTAAAATATTTGGAACCCTATGAACTACAGTGATGATTTTTCGCACATGCCTTAACATGCATACAGACTATTCTTTTATGTTATTTTTATTTGGTCATTTTAATCATGGAGGTGCAAAATGGGAGGGCGATGCCACTTTTTTGCTCCAAACTTTTTATCCGTAGATTGTTTACATTTTCTCTATAAAATAGGATTCTTTTGTTAAAAATGCCTTAAAAAGGTACTCTTTATGTAACACCGTAGGGACAACCCTTTTCGAAATAATTGCAATTTTACGATCTGAGTATCAAAAATAGGAACTAAAAAGTCAAAATCAATAAAAAATTTAATACTGCAAGGTGATTCTACATTAAAAACTATGACAAAATTAAATACAAGTTTTTTAAAGTTTATTTTTTTAAGGTATAGTTATTTTAAACCTTTTAAACTTGTAAACAATCTCGAAATTACCATAGCAACGTAAGATACGCATGCGTCGTAATCGAAATGACTAGGCCCAATTTACACAACCGTAAAACGTTGACGTGCCATTAACGAGAACAAAACAATGGTTTATTCCTCTAAATTATTGGAATAAAAGCGACTTTATAAGCAAATTTTGTTTTTATAGGAATACAAAAGTGTTTTTAGCAACAGCTTTATCAATTCTCGTTTTTTACATCAAAACATCATAAAAACAAACTAAGTAAACAATAATTATAAATTTTGGTTATGTTGACATTCAAAACAAACCACATGCTTCAGTGTAAATCGGACTTTGTGGAGTATTTAGTGGCAAATTTAAAATACCTTAAAAAAATAAACTTAAGGTAATGTTGTTTTTTCTTTCTGAATGTTGGAAATATTGATTTTTTCGGTACTTTATTTAATTTTTATTCTCTGAAGCTTATTGGTTTTTTTTTCGTTATTGCAGAATTAAATTGTATTTTTCCTGGCCTACTGTGGGCCATGGTTTATGGCACAATGTAATAACGATAAAAATTGTACACGTGACAGTCAAAGACGATAAGGCAATATCCAAATGTCACACACAAAGACCTGCGGGCCATATTCCGAATTTATTACCGGTGGTTTTGCTCTATTTGCTTTTAGTTAAAAGCCAATAAAAGATATTTTGATTGTGTGTGTTAACAAACGATTTTCCGTTCTATTTTTATTCTTTGTTGAAAGCGTTGAAATAAAATAGTAATTAAATATTTAATCTAGCATTTTTCTGTAGACAAGCTGTTTGGGGCTTGTTTTAAGTGAATATATAGTTTCTTTTGATACTGTACCACACCATCTGCTAATTGATAGACTGTATGACATTGGAATAAGGAGTAATGAACTAGAACTTTTTAAAGATTATCTCAAAAATCGTCCGCAAAGGGTTAAAATAGGAAATTCTACTAGCTCATTTAAATTTTTAAATACCGGAATTCCACAGGGGACTGTTCTAGGACCCATACTATTTTTAATATTTTTAAATAACCTTTTAGAACAATATGACCATATAGAAATAATATCTTTTGCGGACGACACGGTTATAATTTGCTCTGGTGACAATTGGGATGGAGTATATCGGTTGGCGGAGGAAAGTATTGATTCTATTAAACAATGGCTAGATAATAGCTTACTATCACTAAACCTAAACAAGACCAAATATATTGCATTTTCGCCTACAGAAGCTGGTATGCCCATTACTAAAAAAAATATTCAGGTTACAAATTCAACAGATATTCAAAATACAAAATCAATTAAGTACCTAGGAGTAATGGTAGACCAGCATCTAAAGTGGCATTGCCACGTAGAGTATTTAAACAAAAGGCTGAAAAATGTAATATATAAGTTTTATACACTAATAAATATTCTTAATAAAAAGAATCTCCTGGTCGTCTATTTTAGTTTAGTAGAATCAATGCTAAGATATGGTATTACAAGCTGAGGCTTGGCGTATAGTACTACTCTACAACCACTAGAAATCACACAGAATTACATTTTAAAAACTATATTACACAAAGAATATAATTACCCCACTAAACTTTTATATAAAGAAAATAATATTTTAGATATAATAAATCTTAGTGTTTTAAATATTTTAATTTTTATACATAAAAACTTTCCAAAAAGACAAACTCCACATGATTATGTGACTCGCAATAGAGAATTAAACTGTTTTGTTCTAAAAAAAAAAATTAAAACTGTTGGCCAAAAAAGTATTGAGTATATAGGCTTAAAAACTTACAATAAGATTCCAAAAAACATCAAAACAATTAGGAACTTTAAAAATTTTAAAAAAACTCAAAAAATATATATTACAAGACGAGAGTCTACGTAATGTTTTCACAAGCAACTTAGCAGCTTAAAGTTATATTTAAATATTCTTGTTGTGTTAGATAACTTAAAGTTTAATGTATTCAAGATATAGATTGTCATCATTAAGTAAAAAATATATTTTAAGTTTGATTATAGACACAATACAGGTGAAAAACCTAGGTGTCTAATTTTTGTAATTAAATATGTATATTTTAGATGGAAATAAATAAATAAATAAATAAAAAAAAAATTTTCTTGGAATATTAAAACCTACACTACATTTAAGTATTCATAAATTTCTTTAATTTTAATTACCATTAACAGGGGTTTCCAATGGAGCTCTCTACAACTAGAATTATGAAACAAAAGACGTCTACCCTATCTCTATCTCATTTGTGCTACACTTTCCGGCCAACCAAATAAATACTGTATTTGTTTTTCATACAACAAATACTATAGCTAATGTGAATCTGTAGAATAAGATAATTCTACTAAAATTTAGATGGCGCCAGTAATTTCTTTAATAAAAATAATATAGTTACACTTTTCGCCCGGCCAAGTAAATATTGTATTTGTTCAACAAAGAACAAATACAGAATTTGTTTAGTTGGGTAGAAGTGGGAGTGTATGTATGTCTTCTATCCTTTTTGGGTAGAACTTTTGTCCCTGTCTAATCTAACGGGAGAAATCGCCATTTCAATTCCAATTCAAATAATGGCATTTTCCATAGGATAGTTTGCCAGCTCAATCTAATATAATTTTCGGCCTTCTAGCTGAATGATCATCAGTACTCGGCGAATTTCCAGTACACGCATAGGCGCCGCGTCAACTCTAGGGTTGACGCGAGGTTTTAAATATTTAAATTTAATATTTATTTTTATCTTGATTTTTTTTTATGATTCTATTTAAACGAGTAAGGTGGGAAAAAAGTTATCGATAAATAAAAATTAAAAACTTTCGTATTCTTAAAAGATTAAAATCGAGTCATAACTGAGTTTATACCGGCTACTGATGATCACTTAGTGATTACTCAATACTCACTCAATACTTCTAGTGAATATTGAGTGACTACTGAGTGATTATTGAGGGTTTATTTAGTGATCAGTGTGTACTTTAGCTCTGAGAAGCGTATAACTAGACAATACAGCCTTACTTTATGATAAGGGTTAATTAAGCTTGTCAAATTTCAGTTTAAATTAAATATACCCATCCTTCATAGTTTATTACTATAGTCAGTCCAATTATGCAAGATAGTAGTTTAAAATTCCCGTGATTTTTAAGCTACATCATTGGTTAAAAACTCGTACCTTTTAACATATAAAATATTGTAACATTTGATGTCTATGACAATAATTGACGGTCGTTAAAGCTAATAAAAGAAGAGAAAGTTACATAAAAAAATGGTTATACTTATATATCGTCGGCTTACAAGTAAAGAGCACTAAGTCCAAAAAAATGGTTTTGAGATATTGACAAATTTAACTTTCATTGTTGTTTTTTAATTTTTGTAATAATTGTTTTTGGAAAAAAACTACCGCATATTCTAATGACATGTTTGGACATAATAATGCCCCATTTGCAATTAAATAAAGAAAAATTGAAGTAGTTTAATTCAACTAAATTTGAAAAAAGACATGGACTTAGTGCCTTTTACTTGTAGGCCCACGACGTCGGCTTACAAGTAAAGAGCACTGTCAATAAAATAATATAAAAAACAACTATTTAAAATTAAAACCCTTCTATTAATTAAACGTAATGTATAACTATAAAGTAGAAAACAAGATATTTACATAAATTTTCAAAAACTAGATTTTTAAAAGAAGGGTTTGGACTTTTTGATTGTTTAAAGAACGTTTCCAAAATTAATAATAATAATTAATTAGTATTAATTATATGAAACTGCTTATTATGCCAGAACTAAGACAGTTTTCAGAGGCCATCGGCTGTGCCGGCAAAGAAGCATCTCCTAAAGTCAATAATTATAATGAATCATTATTAATGATAAAACACTTCACGGTGCATTTCTAAGGGCTGTTTTCCGAACTTGCCGCGAAATTTAGTTTTTTTATATTCTTGTTATTTCTGTTCTGTCTCTATTCCATCAACTTTAACATAGCAAAATTTGAATGCGTTTGTCAGTACAATAAATAACGCGATATTGTATCATATAAATGATTCAAGCAATCATATTTTTATAAATTAACTCTTTTTAGAAAGTCGCTTAGTGCAGAAACATTTTAAATAATCTACAAGTAAAACGCACTAAGTGTACTAAGTGACTTAGTGCCTATTGCCAGATAAAATTTTAATCAAAATCAAATTGGTGCGTTTTGTATAGTGGGTAACTCCCTTGGCAGTCCACCTAGAAGTTAGTTCGGTTTACCTATACATAGATCATCAAAAATTAATTACAGTGCCATTAAAATCTCATTTTTGCAAAAAAGTGACTTAGTGCCTTTTACTTATAAGCCGACGATATTATATGATATTTTGTATGGTATTGAAAAAGGTACTTTTTTGGTTTATTCTTCATACATCCACACTAAATTAGCATATTCTACATATTGTACAAACGTAAATTATATTGAACACAAGGAAAACGTCAAATTTTTAGGTTACAATTACAACTTAAGGCCTATCCAGAGGCTTGCATAACAACCATTACAAGATACATGACGACACATCGCCAATCCTGGCATCGCATTCTTATGTACTATGCTTGTTATGCGAGTCTTTGGATAGGCCGTTTCCAGAAAAACAGTACCGACATCTGTTAAATTTTTGATACACTACGATTTATGCATAATTATGATATATGCGCGCTCTGTGGTGTAAAACGGGCCGCGTCCCTTACTATCTTGATGGAGTATAGTTAAATCAACACTTTGAAGATTTAAATACATACTATACTTACATGTATTATGTCTTATTTTATATCACATAAATCTAACACAAATAATAACTTGTAACTTTTAAGTTATACTTAAAAATTACAAGTCTTTGCAATTTAATGCACATGTAAAGTGACCAAAGTATGTATTTATTATAATTATTTATCAATATATTAATTTCATCCCAGTTAAAGCTATATAAAATGCCCTAGAAAGTTTTAAAATGAAGAAAGTTGTACTTTAATCACTTGAAAATTAAGTGGTTTTTACTTAATTAGGTATTAAAAAATATATTTTTAAAAAAATTACATTTCATTGTAAATAAAAGTAAATACTAAAATCTTTTTTTTTTATTTCAGATCCTATAAATCCCGAGTTGTCGCGAATCCGAAGGAGTTACGATACTCGAAGAAACAAGGATCAAATTGGAAATTCCTTAAAAACGTCTTCTAACTCCCCGAACTCCATTTTCATAACGGACAACTCCACGTCCGTTGTTGCTCAAGTGGGAGGTACGGCCAAACTCCCTTGTGTCGTAAGGAAATACAGCAATGGCGTGGTAAGTAAAATAAATTAAAAAAATAGATATTTATGGTACTAGTGGGTAAAATAAGATATTGCCCATGAGAAAATTAACCTGCTAGGCGTCAGCCAAGCAGGTTAATTTTCGATACATTGGGGTTGTTAAGGTTGCTGAAAGTGAATCTGATAATAAAAAACCCATTGTACGCGTGGAGGTGAACAATGGGAAAGCTCTCTCACTGGGCAGTTTATAAGTCACTATCCAGCGGCGTTTTAAGCGCAGTCCAGAGCTGACGTCGCTAAACAGAGAGACGCTATTTTTTATTCTATTTTGATCAATTTAAACTAAAAGACACTATTTTTCTTGTGATTTTCTTGTGCACTTTTTTGTGACGTTCACTGTACCTTTGTAATAGTATTTGACTATATACTTACATATTGAAAAATACCTTTGATCTATAGATTTACATTACTTTGAGCAATCAGCCTGAATGGGTATTACTTTCCATCTAATTCTTTGAATCTAAATGAGCATATTTTAAAATGAAAAAGAAGATAAATGAATCAAAGCAGATAAAAAGAACATTTATTTTCCGAAAGTTTTTGGATAAGATATCGTGCGAAAATTTCCAACTTTTATTTGTTTAGTTTTCCAATAAAAAAAGTAATTGTACCCAGGAATATAAAAGAAAAAAAATCATATGTTTAAGCCGGTTAATACACAACACAATTTTAGTTTAAATTATGCTTTTTTTAAGGCGTTTCTAGGCTATTTGAAATAAATGCTTACTCTTTTTTCTTTTTTATCATTTTATCAATAATTGTACTTAATGTTTTAATTAGTTTGCTACTCTCACGATTTTTATAGGGAATTTGAAATCCAGTAATGTCCTAAATTGTTATTTTTAAATTTAATTTATAATATTGATTTCTTCTTTTTACTTTAGTTTTCTGTTTATAAATTTTATCTTAAAACTGTCATTTGTCGCGCGTTAATTTTTTTGGTATGACTTGTATACGTGTAATGTAATTGTTGTTGTTTGTTTTTAATTTTAATTATTAGGTAAGTTTTTTAAATTTTTTAAGCACTGACTATTTTTTAAATTTTAAATTTTTTGAATCTTCTAGCCTGAAGATGGCCCTACGTTAAAAGGGCAGAAACATGACGCTATTATTTATATAATAATAATAAAAACATTTTTGGAGAGATAATATCGTCTTAAGTTATTTCAAATCTATTATTTGCTTTTCGTAAAAATCCTGAAATTCTTAGATCTGCAGATATTTATTAAAAAAAAAACGAGAAAATAAAACAAAGTTACACTTTTAAGTATATTCCTTTCCAAAATCGATATTCCTCCTTATTACATCGGTACTTAGTGCTACTAAGAGTGCCGATGTATTGAAATCTTCGCCGAAAAGTCAAATTTTGACCACTTTTTTTCATATTTCTCGACCTTTCTGAGTCGAAATCAGTAAAAAAATTTTTACGTCCGTCTGTCTGGGTGTTAACTCTCTAACTCCATTTCTACATGAGATATCGACTTGCGGTTTTTTGCATATTGTTTCTTATCGTATTCCGAAGAGCTGATTATATTTTGGGGGTAAACGATTGGGGGTAATGGGGTAGAAATAGGGTATAACTCCTATTTTTAGCGTTTTTTGTTTATAATGAAGGCAATTATTATTGTATTTGGTTAATTTAGCACTCATATAAAAGATAATTTTAAATTGGTCAAAAAATGTTATAAAGAACGTTTTTCTAAAACGCATTGTTTTCGAGATATTGGCGTTTAAAGCAGTAAAAGATTTTTTTAGCATATCTAACATATTTATAACCCGATTTCAAAAAATTATATTTTAAATAAAAGCTCTTTTTAAGCCCTATAAAAAATTTTATATACAGTTTTTTGCTAGAATATAATGTTTTAAAGATACAGAATTTAAAATCAAACAAAACACCTAGTTTGAAATTTGCAAACTAGATGGCTCTAGTGTACAATGTTTTGACAGGGTGCTTGCAACGTTTCATCTAGTTATCCAAATAAAATCTCAGCTAAGCAGGGGTTTTGGTAAAAACTTAAGCTTTTTGGGTTACAAGGGTCAAAAATTATTAACAGATACACTGTAAAAAATTAACATATATATATATATATATATATATATATTTTTTTTTTTTATATATTACATGTAATTTATATGTAACATTCATCTTAAATTGTAAAATTACATGTAAAATCTCGTAACTTTTACTTGTCTCTTCATAACTTATGATTCTGCATGTAAATTTAAATATTTATTTTTTACAATGAACTCTGTAAAATTTACTAAATTCTGCATGAAATTTTACACGTAATTTGCATATAGAATTGTAAAATTACATGTAAAGTTGTAAAATTACATTTAAAATAGTAAAATTACATGTAAAATCTAGTAAATTTTACATGTTTTTGCATTGAATCACATTTACATGCAGAGTCATGTGTAATTACATATTTATTTTTTACAATGTAGGACTAAAACCGATGGAAAAGTAAAAAACAGAGAGGTTAAAAAATCATATTTTGAAAAAATTTCAATATAGTAAAGTTTGTCACACGGACCTGAAACAGCGAAATAAACTCCACAAAAGATTGAACTTACACGGAAAAAAAAATTATAGCTAGGAGCGCTATAACATACATACCAAGCAAATTATAATCGCTTATTATATAAATACAAGGCTTTCTCTTACAATTATGGCAGTCAGTGTAAAAATTTATATGAAATACTTTAATTGTTTAGTGAATAATAAAATATAACAAATAGTATGGCATTTATAACTTAAATAGATTTAATTATTGTCCGTGCTAATAATTTTTATAATATAATAAAATTTCTGTAAATTTATAATAGTGCCTGTAATAAATATAATCGTGTCTGTAATATATATAATCGTTTCCAATTTATTTTTAACATTATTAGTTATTGTGTCCCTTATAATCTATAGCTTAAATCACTATAATTTGCCACTGTTACCAAATATCTTATAATGTATAGCGCAGAGCCCACTAATTTCTTTCCGTGTAGAGATACCTACTCTACATTTTTATTTAAAATAAATACAGCTATAAAATAGTTAATTATTTGTAATACTTTTGAGATTTGCAGTCTAGGAACCCCGTATTTCTGTTGCATTCCTTGAAATGTCACCGATCCGTGTGCCAAACTTTATATACTGTTAAAAGTTTACTGAATAGTATATTCTATAACTAGTATGGAATAGACAATATTCCGCGCGAGCGGAAAGTTTGTCATACGAGCCGGCAGTATGACGGTCCCGCGAGCGCGGAATGACTATTCCATACGTGTTGTAGACTATACTTTTTCTTCGACTGCAAATATGAAACATTTTATGGCTTTAAACTGCGGACAAGGTTAAAGACAATGTTTTTTGTGACTCAACATTGTAAATGCAACAAAACACGTGTTTTTATATAAATCAATTAATGTTATTTAATAATTTTATCAAATCAGTACTTAAAAAAGATTTTTATTTAATTTTAGCACATAATTACAAATTATAATGCAAAAATTGAGGGTTATGTCAGATTGTTGTGACAGATATCAGGTTTAAATAATTAACAATAGATGGAGCAGTTTTAATTTTTTGAAGTAAATTGATAAAAAACTGGTCAAATATTAAGAAAAACTAATAAACTTTATGTAATTTTAAAAACTTTTAATTGCATTAAATTATTCAATATTTCATGGTAAAATATATAAAATTTTGCTAATTTTGCTATAGTTTTCTTTACTTTTATAAACAAGAGAGGGCACTACATGTGCTCATTCTAACACTTGATACGGAATATTCATACCGTATCTAGAGCTAGAATGGATTCATTCTGTGTTTGAAAAGTGTGTGTATTTGCTTACATTCTAAAGCAGTCGTAGAAAAATACTATACATTACATATTTTCATGGCTTGTTTGACTTTGGCAAAGTTTAAAAGGCCTACTTGACAATTTGAAGAGAGAGCAAACACTGTAAATAGAGCCAGCGCTCACTTTACTGGCTTTTAAAAAGTTTTTGTAGCCAAACTCTCAGTAAAGTATTAAACTATTGATTGCGGATGACTTTTCCAACTCACTTATTTGATTAATGTCATAAAGTTTGATTTAGAATCCTTATAGGGATTCTAAATCAAACTTATATAAATTAGATAGATATATTATTTCACTTATACCGAGTGTCTTCCAACGAACTAATAACTCTTCTCTCTAGAATAGGCATTTCATTTGTATAAACTGACAAAAACGTAGCCAACATATACATTGGTCTGTCTTACTCGCACAGCTTTATTCTAACAGAGACAACAATATATATACCTACTATTTGTTTACAAACAAACCGAGATGTCGGCGATACTTTATTTTAACGGTATACGTATTCTAGAGAGAAGAGTTGTTAGTTCGTTGGTGTCTTCCCTAAAGAACAAAAATATTTCTTCTTTTGTATTCTTCTTCTTCTTTTTCATCTTTCTCTCCCTATTTTTTGAATTACTGGTCTTAGCTAACAGGGGTGTTCAACTAACAAGACTCATATTCCAAAATTGTTACTACTTCAAAGTAAGACACGTTTCTTATAAAGGTGTATAATACACGCCGCAGCGTGTGATACGCGCTGTAGTTTTAAACCCCGAAAAGTATGTAAAAATATAGTTTTAAATGTTTTACCGCATTTTACATTAGAATCAGATTAAATTAAATTTCTGAAACTTGGCGTACATTTATTATAATAAGATTAATATACCATATGTTAAACCAACAGAACTAACTATCTAATAGTATTCACAAGGGGGTAGTTTATTTCGAAAGTAAAACTGGGTCACACTCCTAACCCAGGAAACATTGAGACTCTTGTCCAATTTCCCAAGCCTCTTAAAAATACACAAAAGCTAATAATAAAGCAATATGGTACAGTGGATTTTAAATTATACTTTTTCTTTGACATTTAAATTAAAAACTTAACCCTATTTTAAAAATTGGCAACTTACATTTTTGAATTTTGACTAAAATTACGTTTTAGATTTTAAGCTTTCACGGCCATTAAGATATAAAGAACTTTCACTTTCGGGTTTAGACCGTGTTAATGGATTTTCACTTTCACTGGAAAGTGAAAATCCATTAACACGGTCTAAACCCGAAAGTGAAAGTTCTTTATAAAAATACGTTGTCTTTCGGCGGCGCTTCACTAGACTTCAAATAAAGCTTATGTCGAATATATACTATATATACTATATATACTATATATACTATATATACTATATATACCATATATACTATATATACTATATATACTATATACACTATATATACTATATATACTATTTATACTATATAGAGAACCTAGACTATATATTATAAAGTCTAGGTTCTCTAGGTAGTAATATTTCATATTAAACAATTTTATTTTGTTATTAAGACATATCGCGTGTATAACCTTATTTATGTACAATAAAATTAAAAATTTGTTACCTATAAGAATTACTTTTTTATCAGGAAAAAGTTTATCAAAACTTCACCAACTATAATTATAGCCTATACGGAATCAATATAGGGACTATTATGTATAATATAAAAATGTAATATTCGATATAGAGGCCTGTAACAATATAGTTACTAGACTGGAGCCAACATTTGAATATTATGCATACTTTGACAAGGTTTTACATAAAATCGTGTACCAAAGGCAATATTTTACAAAAATATGACATAAATTATATTTAACAGACGTTTGTGCGTCCGGACGCTCTAGTATTTTTTATATAATTCTTTACATGTATATAAAATTTTTAATACAGATATGAAAAGACATTATTCATATAAACAATTATTCTATTAGACATATTTATATATATTATTCCGATATAGTTTTTTTGGTATAATAAAACGGAAGTCCGGACCATATTTACGAACTATTAAACCAAACTAAAACAGTTAAAAATTAACAGGGTGTATATTATTATAACGTGACTTGTCTCAATAAAAGTCTGTAATTATTTCAGTTTTTACTACGTATAATTCTAGAGTGGCACAATAAAGACAAAAAATTAAAAATTTTATTGAAGAAAATCACGGTTGATACGAAAATTAATTATTTTTTTTCCATCTGTTTTGCTACATACATGTATTTAGTTCAGTTTATTGTTTGTTGGTTAGTTAGGTCAAAAATGTTAATGAAATTTTCACAAACTTCTTGTACACCTAACTAGACACTTTAATATTTATAAATTTGGCGAAGGCGCCAATAAAGGTGGTGACTTTCACCACCTTTTAAAGTCAGTAACTAAGAATTTGACACATTTTTATTAAATTTAGACAAATTTCTGTCCGCACTAATAATTTAATTAATTTAATTTCACTTTAAAATTAAATTAAATTAAATTATGAATATTCTTAGTTAAAGTAGCGGACTGTTTTCAATGGCGATTTCTCCCGTTAGATTAGACAGGGACAAAAGTTTTATCCAAAAAGGATAGAAGACATACATACACTCCCACTTCCACCCAACCAAACAAATTCTGTATTTGTTCTTTGTTGAACAAATACAATATTTGCCTGGCCGGGCGAAAAGTGTAACTATATTATTTTTATTAAAGAAATTACTGGCGCCATCTAAATTTTAGTAGGATTATCTTATTCTACAGATTCACATTAGCTTCGTTGGTGCCGCTCAGTGCTACACTTTCCGGCCAACCAAATAAATACTGTATTTGTTGTATGAAAAACAAATACAGTATTTATTTGGTTGGCTGGAAAGTGTAGCACAAATGAGATAGAGATAGGGTAGACGTCTTTTGTTTCATAATTCTAGTTGTAGAGAGCTACATTAGGCAACGTTCAACTATTACGTATAGCAAATTTTGATCATTTTGGACCCCCCCCCTGTAACGCTGTTTTTCTATACCATTAAAATGGGCGTAAACCTCCAAAATGACCCCCCACCCCCATAGGAGCCTTACGTAATACTTGAACGTTCCCTTATGTATATATGATGGGGTGAGAAGCCAAGTACAAGTACAAGTAACATTTTTAACTAAATTTTGTTAGGCATGAAAATAGGTTGTCTAAGCCCAAAAAACATATTACATGCCTAACAAAATTTCGTAAAAAATGTCACTTGTACCCCTTGGCTTCTCATCCCATCATACAGGGTTATTCTTTTAAATGGTACACCCCCCGTGTACCAACTAACTTTTGAACGGGATGATATACAAAATTTAAATCATCATCATTTGTAATACTTTTAAAATATTATTCGATAAGGCGGCGCCTGGGTTGCAGTGGGGGACAATATTTAAATTAAATATTTAAACTCAGGAACGGCTGCTCCGACGTAAAAGTATTAGTAAAAATTACTTTGACAGAAAGAAATAAATATTTAGTTGTTTTTTAATTAAATTATTCTTATTAGTTTTCAAAAACAAACAATTAATAGACTTGTAGCCGCAAAAAAAAATAGTTTGTATAAATTATACTAAAACTTCGGTCTTTGTTTAATTTGATGTAAAACTATTTTACAATCTCTTAGATAGAAAGTCTTGTTGTTGTTTGTGTTATGTTGAATTTAAATATGTGGGTTCAGACTATAATAATAATTATAGTGCCCTGCTGTGAACCCTTTGTGACAAAAAAATAGGTTTGGTTTGTTTAAGCCTAAATGTATAGTGTTTTACTATAATAGAAAATAATAAACTTAACTCCTATGAAAATGAAATTCAGCACACTCTTTTGTTCTTTAGAAAACGCCTTATATCGCACTAGTTTGATATTTTCATATGACCCTAGTGTGATATTTATGTATGGAGGGCTGCCTAATTTTATTTAGAATTTACTTCGTAGATTCTACGAATTTTATTCACCTTGTTTTATAAGCCATTTACCTTTTACCACAGCCTTTTTTGATATGTTTTATGTTTTTCAATCCAAATATTTCTGTTTTTCATGTCAAAAATAAAAACTGTAGTTATAACGTTACAATTCCACAGAAATCTAATTTAACTAGCAAACCACAGAACACAAACTGTAGCAAACTGTCAAGTTTGCCCTCAATTAGGACAAAAACAATAGGCAACCCATTAAACAGCTATGTAAATATAAAAACAAGAAAAAAAAATATATATCCTGTTTGACATACATGACATATAAATTTGTATGCTATTTATTATTATTCTGTGCTTTGCTTAAAAAATAATAAAAATTAGAAAATTTTAAAATAAGAAACTAAATATTTTTTTTGGGATCGTATGAAAAATAGTGTACATAACTCGTTGGAAAGTGTATTTCATACATTCGTGGGATTTCCTCACTCGCCTGGCGGCTTGTTCGTAAACCTTCCCACACACTTTCCATACTAGTTCTGTAATATACTATAAAAAAAGGGGCATTAAAAGTAAAATGCCATACATAAATGATTATTTTCTTCAGAAACAAGATAATAGACAAAAGACAAAATCACCATGATTTAGTTTTAAAAACTCTTAGTACTGATTTTTCTGAGGTTTTTTTACTACTATTGCTGTAATTTTTATACAGGGTGATCATTTGAAAACGAGCCAACCTAAATATCTCGAAAACTAAGGACAATGTGAAAGGGTGGTGAATTTTTTTTTAACCAAAAGATAACATTTTTTGGGCTCTTTTAAATGACTTATCACAAGATGGGGGTTCCCTATTTAGATTTCAATGTTGGGGTAGCTGGGGGTTAGGGGGTGAGAGATAGAACCCCCAAAACTATATGTCTAAATTTCCCCCTCGAAAAATCAACTAGACTTAATTTTTAGATTTTTCACATTGTCCTTAGTTTTCGAGATATTTAGGGTGGATCGTTTTCAAATGGTCACCCTGTATTTAAAATATAAAAAACTACTACTTTATTTTAAATTTATATTTTCTGTTTTTGTGCTTTATTCTAGCCTATAATAAATGATTTTTATTGGTTTACTTCAAAATTAATTGTTTTTGTAGTTAACCCTTTTCGGGAATCCAGACATATGCAGTTGACGTGGGATGAAATGGAGATGTTTGGGTATATTTTATTTAAAAAAGCACTTTCTTAGTAGACAAACTAAAAAAAAAATAATTACAAAATAAATTGTATATTTATAAATATATACCACATGTTTTTCTTATTTGCTTTTTTTTAAATGAAAAACAACTTTTTTCCTACAGTCAAATATAAACACTGCTTGAAAAATAATAAAAAGAAAAATAAAAACGTATGTTTTGAGAAAATACAAAAATTGAGAAAAGAAGTTAAACTAGATAGGGGAGACCGGGCAAGTGGGGACATGAAAGAGGAAAATTTTCATCAAAAGTGAATAAAAATTTAGCCATCTAGTTTGCTAATTTCAAACTAGGTGTTTTGTTTGATTTTAAATTCTGTATCTTTAAAACATTATATTCTAGTAAAAAACTGTATATAACATTTTTTATAGGGCTTAAAAAGAGCTTTTATTTAAAATATAATTTTTTGAAATCGGGTTATAAATATGTGAGATATGCTAAAAAAACCTTTTACTGCTTTAAACGCCAATACCTCGAAAACTATGCGTTTTAGGAAAACGTTGTTTATAACATTTTTTGACCAATTTAAAATTATCTTTTATATAAGTGCTAAATTAACCAAATACAATAATAATTGCCTTAATTATAAACAAAAAACGCTAAAAATAGGAGTTTTACCCTATTTTTACCCCCAAAATCTAATCAGCTCTTCGGAATACGATAAGAAACAATATGCAAAAAACCGCAAGTCGATATCTCATGTAGAAATGGAGTTAGAGAATTTACACCCAGACAGACAGACAGACAGACAGACAGACAGACAGACAGACAGACAGACAGACAGACAGACAGACAGACAGACAGACAGACAGACGGTAATTTTTTTTTACTGATTTCGACTCAGAATGGTCCAAACGTCGAGAAATGTGAAAAAAACGTGGTCAAAGATTTTGACTTTTCGATAGATTTCAATATATCGGCACTCTTAGTAGCACTAAGTGTAATCAAATCAAATCAAATCAATTTATTAACGTATTTGGGCCGTACAAGACGGATATACATTTCAAATTTTAAAATTAGGTAATATAAAATAAGTCAAAATAAGGTAAAATAAGTTTAAAAAAAGAATACATCGAGTTTAGATAAATAGATGCATAAAAAACATTTACAATAAATAAATAAATAAATAAACATTACAAAGTACAGACATTAATAAAACATACATATAAACAATAGACACAGAAAATTTACTACAACTCGTCGACGAGGTATTCGTTTGTGGAATAATAACCCTTTTTACAAAGGAGATTTTTTATTTGTGTTTTAAACCGTGTTGTGGATAAACATTTATAGGTATCCGGTAGTTTGTTATATAATTTAATACCAATATAAGAGGTTGACTTTTCGTACTTCGAAGTTCGGTGTACGGGTATACAAAGTTCATTTCTTCTTCTGGTAGAGTATTGGTGGTTAAATGAATTTGTTTTAAATAAATTAATGTTTTGGTGTATTAAAACCAGGCACCTATAAATGTAAATGCACGGAACTGTCAAAATCTCATTTTTAATAAATGCGTCCCTGCAGGAATCTCTGTATTTTAGATCAAACATTTTTCGGATCAATCTTTTTTGTGCTTTAAATACCCTTACAAAATTTACTGCGCTACCCCATAGTACAATATTATAATTAATATGACTATATGCCAAACAGTAGTAGACATTCAGTACACCTGGTGGTGGTAGTATGCTTTTTATTCTATTAATAGCAAAGTAAGCACTACTAATTTTTTTGCATACACCATCTACTTGATTAGTCCACGCCAGATTACTATCAAGATTGATTCCCAAAAATTTTGTTTCCTGAGAGGATTTGATTGCTTGTCCATTGATTTTGAGCTCTAAAGGAGTTGTACTATTATTGTTAAAGAATAATAAGACTGTTTTGTCAAATTGTAATGTATCTGTACTGTAAAAAGTATACTATGAAAGGCGAAGCACTACATACCTTAATGGATTTTTTTTTCTGTTTACCTATTTTAAAATTCTTACTGTATTTATTCAAATATTATAGCCCGTATTTAATTTCATACTTTGACCTAAATGTTCCTAGAATTTTTTAAGTAAAAATGTAGAGCTTTTACGTTTGTTTTCCTCTTTTTTGAACCAATTACTTGATTTAATGGCCTAGTATGATCTAAAAGCTTTTTATGTTTACTCAAAATGTATTTCAGTCTAATGATAGTCCGCGATGTTTAGTATTATGTTAATGGAGGTATAATGTAAACAAGCACTATCCAGTATACTTAAAGATAGTTTATAGATAATTAATTAGTTAACCTACCCTTCGATTGGTAGGACGAAATGGTATATTATTTTTCTACGACTGCTACACACACATTTCAAACACAGAATGAATCCAATCTAGCTCTAGATACGGTATGAATATTCCGTATCAAGTGTTAGAATGAGCACATGTAGTGTCATCTCTTGTTTATAAAAGTAAAGAAAACTGTGGCAAAATTAGCAAAAATATATATTTTTTACCATGAAATATTGAATAATTTAATGCAATTTAAAGTTTCGCGTTAAAATTACATAAAGTTTATTAGTTTTTCCTAATATTTGACCAGTTTTTTATCAATTTAGTTCAAAAAATTAAAACTGCTCCATCTATTGTTAAATATTTAAACCTGATATATGTCACAACAATCTGACATAACCTTCAATTTTTGCATAATAATTTGTAAATATGTGTTAAAATTAAATAAAAATCTCTTTTAAGTACTGATTTGATAAAATTATTAAATAACATTAATTGCTTTATTTAAAAATATGTGTTTTGTTGCATTTACAATGTCGAGTCACAAAAAACATTGTTTTTAACCTTGTCCGCAGTTTAAAGCCATACAGTGTTTCATATTTGCAGCCCAAGAAGTATAGTCTACAACACGTATGGAATAGTCATTCCACGCTCGCGGTATCGTCATACTCGCCTACCGGCTCGTATGACACACTTTCCACTCGTGCGGAATATTGTCTATTCCATACTAGTTATAGAATATACTATACACCAAATAAAAATAAAATAAAATTAAAAAAATAAAATAAAATAAGGTGGGTGAGCCAGTTATTGCCATATTAAGACATTTAATTTTTTACTGCATTCAATTTTATTTGTAATCACCTGAAACTTGACTACATTAACAATAAACATATCTTCATTCTAATGGGTAAAACCTAAAGACCTATACACTGCCCGTTAAGATATCATCTTAAAAAAATGGAAAAATCTGAAATCGACACTTGCGGTCTATGCTCAGAAGCACCAGAAACGGCCAAACATATTATGTGCTTCTGCAAAGCCATTGCTCGCAAAAGGCTACAATATCTAGAACAGGTATACCCAAGACCTGCAGATATATCTCAAGTAGCCCTCAAAAAACTCTTAGGCTTCTTTGGAAGCCTAAAGTTTGATGTGGACTAAATTGCAAAGGCAGTACTAACCAATAAGAAATAACAATTTTAGCTGTTTTTAGGTACAATTTGGGCACTTAAATAACAATTTGTCTTTTTTTAGGAAGTCCCACGCACTAGAAGGTAAATGAAAATCCGAATTTCGCGAAATTATTATCTATTCAAAAATCTGCTTTAAAAGCTGCATTGTGGCTCTGGCGGCATGGGCAGAGGCCCTATCTTGCTGCCACCATGTCTCTGGCATGTCCTTCACTGCAGGGCGCACAAAATTTTCCAGCATTGCGCGATATCGGTCGCCGTTCACTGTAACTGTATTGCCATTTTCCTAGCAGAAGTAAAGCCCGATTACCATTTGCAAAGTTACACAGCACCAAACCGTAACCTTGAAGGGGTGCAATTCACGTTGGTGCATGACCCTAGCTGGAGCCATACATGTTAATAGCCGTCATGAAAAATGTCGTAAAAAGAGCCCGTACTTACAAAGCGGAAAATGGACGTTATTTAACAGACATGATTTTTCATACATAGTTCAAAAAAAATTCAATTTCCTGTACTCTATATTGTAAAAAAAATAAATTAAAAAAATTGACAAACAAAAAAGTTATCAATTTTTAAATGGTAAAGTGACTTATGGGCCACCCTGTAAATATACATTTATTTGAGAATATAAACTAATACTTTTTTTTTATTGTTCAAGGTTTCATGGATACGAAAGAAGGATTCTCCTCCGACAATCCTGACAGTGGGTCTAGGGACGTACATAGCGGATGATCGTTTCATGGTAGAGCACGCAAGGCACTTGCAGAACTGGGGTTTAGTAATAAAGCATGTTAGACCTGGTGATGCTGGACTCTACGAATGCCAAGTGTCAACCCATCCCACCACCAGCATCTTCCTGGAACTTAGAGTGACAGGTAGGTAACAGGAATAAACTGTAAAAAATATTCGTATGTAATACAACGAGAGAAAAATATATGTATCAAAAATTTACCGAATCTCGAGGTGTATTTGCGGGACTATTTTTCGGAACTCTTTTTAGCAATTTAAATTTAAAACAATAGTATATTATTCAATGAGCGTATAATAGATGCTATTAATCAATGAGGGTGAATTTTGGAACACGAGCCGATAGGCGAGTGACCTAATCACCCGAATGAATAATATCTATTATACGCGAGTAGAATTTTATACTTTATCCACGGTCGTTTTAAATTTTAAACGGTTTATTTCTACAGACCTGTGATCAATAGGCACATTAATCACGGCCGGGGATAATAGTATATTATTCAATGATCGTATAATAATTGCTATTAATGAATGAGGGTGAATTTTGGGACACGAGCCGAAAGGCGAGTGACCTAATCACCCGCATGATTAATATCTATTATACGCAAGTAGAATTTTATACTTTATCCACGGTCGTTTTAAATTTTAAACGGTTTATTTCTACAGTCCCGTGATTAATAGGCCCATTAATCACAGCCGTGGATAAACTTTTATTTAATTAATAATTTGATGTCAATTTATTTTGAGACAATAGCTAGTTTCCAAATATCTGAGTGCTTAGATTATTATTAGTTAACTGTCAAATCTAACCAACCAGGAAGTCCGAAACTGACAGTTAACTGAGAATAATGTAAGTAATCAGTTGTATGTAAAGTAGCCAATAAAGAAATGTATGAAATTTGTAGAATTTTGCTGTAATTTTAAAATATTGTATTTTTAAAACTTGAATTTAGGATATTATGTCGCAATTGTAAATTTAAACGGTATTTTTTTTCTGTGTGTATGTGAAACACGATAAGTCATTCAAATAGTGTATGATCATAACCAAGAATATCAAGAATGTAAAAATTTGTCCTTATGTTTCTTATTTTATGAGCTTGTCTCGAGTTTTAAAATGCGCTTTTACTATTTGGTTTGACATTTAGTAGCAATAAACATTAATAATCGAGAGATTTCGATCGTTAGGACTTATACAGTACAAATTCAAAGATAAAAAGCCCAATTCCTAAAACAGTAGACATTATTTATTAGTTTTAAATAACTAACTTTTTTTTATGACCACGCAAATATAATAACTACTAGTAGTTTTTTTTTTTTTTTTTTTTTTTTACTTAAAAAATTTTCGTTTATTAAATTATTACTAAGTATAAATAAACACTAAATTAAAAAAGAAATATAAAATTAAACAAAGGAAAATAAAATAAAATAATAATAAAAACTAAATATAAAAACTAAATATAAAAGATTTCTTCCAAACCCACTTCATCAGTAATGGTCCCCAACACACAAGCCGCATTTCCTCTTTGAACTGCCAAGCTGATCCTTTGGGTAATGAAGCTTTTCGCGGATTTATTAGGAATTTTATTACTTATTTCACTAATAAGGTTTTTGGCTTCATCACCCCAAGGACCAAATGTTTCTACTGCAAAAACAGTAAAAACAAAGCGTTCTTTCAGCTCTTCGTACTTATTGTGTTTATTATTTTCTGCAATACGTGCAGCCCCACCCACCGATTTAGATGTTTGATCAACATACGAATCGGCTAAAGTGTGCCTGCACGTAGCATCCCACAATAAAGCCTTTCCTGCTCTCCAGGGAACTAAGGTAATTCCATCCACGCGTCTTCCATCACCTCTACACAGACTTGGTGGTTCTAAAACAGCAGGGTATTCTGCTGTTATTAAAGATCTTTTAATAATATCATTAATTAACCTGTGTCTAGAATAACGACCTGTACTTTTATTGCAGCTAAGCCCATGTAGGCCATAGTTATCAACTTTTTCGCCGCAAGTACAGACGTGCATCTCGCACACAGGCAGACCAAGCCTCAAGGCAATGGAAACGCGAAAGGTGGAATCATCTAAGAGATTTCCAAGAGATGCAGAAGGAAGTGCATTAAGCCAAGCACCGCTTTCAGGGGCTTGGAGAGCTAAAAGACGCGCTTTGTTTTTTGAATCTTGGCAATTCGAAAGTAGACCATCACTGAGAACCTGACAACGCGCAAAATCAAACTCCTTCTGTCTTTCTGGCATCTTTTCGGTCAATTTTTCTAAATTGCATATAGAAAGCCAAGAATTTAGAGCTAGTTATTATAATATTATTACTTAATTACTTGATCGTAAACTTATTGTTTTTTATAATGGGTACTTTTCGTTTGCTTTTGTTCCTACTTCCGGAGTTCCGCAGGGGTCTAACCTGGGCCCCTTGTTCTTTCTTATGTTTATAAATAACTTACCTCTATGTATAGACTGCGATAAAATACTGTTTGCTGACGACTTTAAGTTTTATTTGATTATCAAGTCTATTAAAGACTGTACAGTTCTTCAAAACCAGATTAATAACTTAGTTCAATGGTGCAAGCATAACAAACTAAACCTTAATATTAAAAAGTGCAAGTATATATCTTTTACCACTAAACATAATATTATTGATTACCAGTATAACATTAATGGTATAAATCTGGAAAGATGTCATGAAATCAAGGATCTTGGAGTAATTTTTGATCCTACTTTGTCTTTTTCGAAACATATATCTGAGGTATGTTCTTCAGCTTCAAAAATGTTGGGATTTATTATAAGGAATTCAAAATCTTTTAATAATACTTTAAGCTTAAAATCGCTTTTTTTTGCTTATGTAAGATCTAGGCTGGAATACGCATCACTAGTTTGGTACCCCATTTATAATGTGCAAATAGATGCTTTAGAAGCAATCAACCGACGATTTTTAAAATTTTTATATTTCAAACAAGAGGGTGTTTATCCTGAACGAGGTTTTGATCATTCTGTTACTCGACAGATTTGGTATATTTTCTCTTTATACAAGAAGAATCAATTTTTCTTTAAGCTTTCTTTATAAGCTCCTACATAATCTAATCCAGAGCTTTTAACTCAAATAAATTTTAAGGTCCCCAGACTAGGATCACGCCATAGAGAAACATTTTTGTGTAACCTTAGTAGAACAAATGTTTTGTCAAAATCGCCTTTAAATATTATGTGTGATAACTATAATACCTTAATTAACTCAGTTGACACTGATATTAATATTTGCTCATTAAACTCAATGTTATACACTACAAACCTATAATAGGTCACATTAGTGTATTTTTCTTTTTTTTATATATATTTATTAATAGCTATATAATATGATATATTATGTATATTGAATATTTTACCCTGTAAATGGATTATTATTATCCACGTTAAAAATCAAGGTGCTTTTTTTCGCTGTTGCCAATCCTCACATAAGCGGAGTTGCCGATAAGCATTAAAATTCCCTAAAATGGAAGAAGAAAATATTTTAAACAGACAATTCAAAATAAGTAGGGTTAACTGTCAAATGATTTGACAGTTGAAAATTGTGTTACGTTTTCTGCATCAGTTGGAAATGCTTAATTCCAATTTTTTTGGACAGAAACTCGACTTTCTCGTCAAATTAGACTTTTCTGAAATACGTAGAGAATAGGCCTTGTGAATGTGATTAGGTAACACCAATGTATTTGAAAAATCAATATCGCCTTGTAAATTCCGAAACATTGTATCTGAAAAATGGGAACTTGCCAGAGACTAGAGATTATTCTTTATTATGGAATTAGTAGGGTAGTAATTTAATAATTTACTAATTTATATAAACAAGAACTTATTCTTGTTTATATGTAATTAATAAAGTTCTAAATAAATACCTTATTAATTGTTTAAAAATAAAACATAAGAATGCGATGCCGTGATTGAATTACCAAATACATGACTGCACATCAAGCCAATAACGGCATGCGAGCCTGTGGATATGCCCTTACATGGCGATATGCTTTTAGCTATATTACTGTCATTTTAATGTACATGTATGTATATTTTCTATACGTATATACGCCAGTAAAATTGGCGACAATATTTATAAATGCAGTGTCACTTTTGGTATTTTGAATCTTAAGATATTTTGCAATAAAAAATTAAACATGCTAAAAGCACTGTAGAATTCGCATTCTATGAAATATAAATGGGATAATATATTAAATATTAAATGGACTTAGAGATGTGCCATATTATATTATGTTCTTTAAAGTAAAATGTTTGAAGATTTAACATACTCTATATGTATTTCCACTTCGAAATTAATAAATAAAACGGTTCTGTAAGCAAATAAATAAACTGATCGAAAAAAGTTAAGGATATTTTGGTTTCTCTGAGAAAAAAAAACAAAAAATGGCAGCCGCCGTCTCATTATCTTGTTTAACTGTATTGAACATATCTGGGACATGCTTGGTGGAGCAGTAATTGATCGTCAACCACATTTTTATGACGTAAGGAAACTAGCAAGTTCGTCTGGATTTATGGGATATCTTGGACCAAGATCAGTTAAATTGCTTAATTTTAAGTATGCCTCAGCGAATTAAAGTGGTTATAGCCAACAGATGTAGAATTACTCGGTATTAATTAATTTTCAGTTTTTAAAAATAATTTCTCTTTTGTTACATTAAGGAAAACATATTGTTAAATCCCAAGTATAAATATTTTTGAATTAATTAAATTTAGTTGTTTTTTAGAAATTATTAGGGAATACGGACATTTTATGATTTTTTTCCTAAACTGTTTTTTTTTTGGAGAAAGTATCATTCTTAACAATATCCTTAACTTAAAAAAAAAATGAGTAAATTAAGAATAAGCTTTTAGGTTTTGGGAGGTATTTAAGGGCTTATTTTTTGGAATAAATATAGGGATGGCGATAGGGGACGGGGGCGAGGGGGCACCACCTCCAACAATTCTCGAGTTTAAAATTCAACGACTAGTTGGAAAAAATATGGTGTTAAACACCTTTTTTGTGGTCATAAAATTTTAGATGGTGCTATAACCGGGAAATAGGATCTGGATTTTCTGGATAAGCTCCTCATATAATACTTCATAGCTTATTTGGATTAATGAGGAAAGGTGGCGATGCAGCAGCAACGATATTCATTTGTTTTATTTTTTTTATTTATTTTTTTATTTTTCTTAGAAAATAGTATCTATTGTTTGCAGGTAATTTTTCTTATGAGATTTACAAAAAAGATTTCTTTCAAAATGATATTTATACATTTTCCCTCGAACATATCTCGAGAGTAAAAAAGTATTGATTTCTTAACTGACATATATTGTTTTTTTTTTAAGATTAATGATCTTTTAGATATTTATTTTAACCTATCTTAGGTTAACATTACACTAGTCCACAAATAAAAAAAACTTACACGCTTATTTTAGGACTCTGAATACCAATCTTAGGTCTGTTTTTGTTTCCCATTGCCCTTAGCCCCAATATAAAATATAATAAAAATGTTTTTTCACTACTAGCTTTAGAACATACCATTATTTATCATGTTTTCAGACTGTGAAATCAATTTTCTTCACCTATAGCAATAATAATTTTTTCTCTCCTAGTAGGAGTAAATTTTATAAACAATGGAGCTGTTTACAACTAGAATTATGAAACAAAAGACGTCTACCCTATCTCTATCTCATTTGTGCTACACTTTTCAGCCAACCAAATAAATACTGTATTTGTTTTTCATACAACAAATACAGTATTTATTTGGTTGGCCGGAAAGTGTAGCACTGAGCGGCACGAACGAACATAGCTAATGTGAATCTGTAGAATAAGATAATTCTACTAAAATTTAGATGGCGCCAGTAATTTCTTTAATAAAAATAATTTAGTTACGCTTTTTGCCCGGCCAAGTAAATATTGTATTTGTTCAACAAAGAACAAATACAGAATTTGTTTGGTTGGGTGGAAGTGGGAGTGTATGTCTTCTATCCTTTTTGGGTAGAACTTTTGTCCCTGTCTAATCTAACGGGAGAAATCGCCATTGGTTTCTGTCAATTTAGAAATACGAGTCTTTGGATAGGCCTTTTCCAGAAAAACAGTACTGACATTTGTTAAATTTTTTATACACTACGATTTATGCATAATTATGCTATTTATGCGCTCTGTGGTGTAAAACGGGCCGCGTCCCTTAATTAAAAATTATGTATGGGTACATTTTCCATTATATTTTCCACAATATAAAGATGTATATTCCAAAGTCAAAGCAATATTAAAATTATCCTCATTGTTGCATTTACCCCATTTTACCTTGCACTAAGAATATTATATAACATATATATATATATATATATATATATATATATATATATATATATATATATATATATATATATATATATATTAATATAATAATATTTTTTTCGTTGTTTCAGAGGCTTCAGCTGAAATAATAGGTGGTCCAGACCTCCACATAAAGTCTGGCTCGCTCCTCCGACTAGTCTGTGCCCTACGTCAATCCACCGAGCCCCCGGCCTATGTGTTTTGGTATCTGGACCAACGAATGATCAACCACGATCCTGGCGTATCCGTTACTGCGGATCGTAGTAGCAGTATCCTGCAGCTGGAAGAAGCTGATACGAGCCATAGCGGAAACTACACCTGCTACCCCTCTAACGCCATCCCTGCGTACGTCAATGTGCATGTTCTCAATGCAACAGAAGGTGGGTTGAAACATGTAAATTTTGAAAAATCCTATACGTATAATAATTTTGGAATTTATGCAAAAAATATTAAAAAATTGAATAATTTTGACGAAAAAAAAAAAAAAAAAATACCAAAAACAAAGTATTAAAAAATAAATAGTTAAACACTTTATTGCAATATACATATGGGCAACAAATTAGCTAATATACGAAAAAAATTTCTAAAATTAAATTTCAATATAATTTTACGGCATGGAATAAATATTTCATAAAAACTATGATATACAGGGTGTTTTATTTTAAATTTCCTAAGCATACTTTGCAAACCCATATTTGAGATCTAAAAAAAATCATAAGACTCCGCTATTTTTCGCAGTGTAGTAGTCACGACAATTGCAAATTATATTTACTATCGACACGTTTGGAAAAGTACATTCCTAAATTATCATTTTATCAGTGTAGTGTATAATTAAATAATATATTCATTGGATTTAACAAACCTAGAGCGTCTACATTCATTTACTCAAATATTAACGAGTACATGAATTTAATTCCGTTACAAAACCTTAGTCCAGCAATATTATGAATAGGTGTTTTTAAATTACATTATACTAGCCTTACTGCTGCCTAATAACGTATTTTTAATTTTAATAAAACAACATTAATTAAGGTCATTGAGATGAACTAAGCTCATTTAACTCCATAGTTTTAACAAATAAAATTTAGTACAAATACAAGAAGGCTTTTCGGGCTAGTTTTACACAAAAAATACATTCTAAAGGACATCAAAAAATAGTAAAAACTGGGTGACATAATCTGTGAACAGCCCCTAAAAAGATATTTTGTTTCAGATGAAAATCCAGCCGCTATGCTCCATGGAAATACTAACGATATATCTACCGGCCTTTTTCTCAGCATTCTACTTATTCTTGTATTAAATGTAGTAATGTCTTTTGAAAGATGAAATGCCAGTGTAAAATGTTTATCTTGAGCCAGACGTAATGGCCAGCCTTAATAATCTAAGGCAATCGGGTAACTTTGTATTTACCTCTATGCGTACTCCATGCAGCGCATTTTGTGGAGCTAAAACCGTTAAAAAGATGGCGGAAGACTCGAGATAAATAAATTCAACTATACCATAGATAGACCTAACTTGTATAAATATGTTGTAAATATGTTGTAAATATTATATTATGATAACTTTAATCAAACTTTATGATCTATTTATTGATTTAAAATGAAGTTAAGAAAATTATTTATAGTTAAAAATTACTTATAAAATTAGCGATTTCTTAAGATGTGGTTATAAATATGTACATGATTCAAACTAATTACATTTTACTTAAACTAAGAATGAAAGCAAGATCTGAAAAGTTAAGATAAATAAATTAATAATTAAACCTACATTATATGTATTGTGTTCCAAAAATTATTATATTATAAATAAATATTGTACATAATGGTATATTTGTTTTATTTTTTTTTATATTTTGAATATTTTAAACCAATGACAAACCGTTTATTTTAGATTCGATTAGTTTTTTTTAATTTATTTTATTTTAGTAATATAAACAAATTAAAAATATTTTTAGATTTTAAGCTTTCACGGCCATTAAGATATAAAGAACTTTCACTTTCGGGTTTAGACCGTGTTAATGGATTTTCACTTTCCGACGTTTCGTCTCTTACTACTAGAGACATCTTCAGGGATTAATCTGAAACTAAGTTTCGAATCAACTTGTGTCACTATTTATGACGAGTTGTGGTTATTCACCCGTGACGAGCTTTTTCCTATCAAAGACTTCCATAATGCAAATTAAAAATAGATTTGATTTTGTAGTGACAGACGAAAAAAAAATCCCTTCCTAACAACGAACTAACAACTCTTCTCTCTAGAATACGCATACCGTTAATATAAAGTATCGCCAACATCTCGGTTTGTTTGTAAACAAATATTAGGTATATTCAGGTCTGAACAATAACAGTTACCAGTAACTGTTATTGTTGTCTCTGTTAGAACAAAGCTGTGCGAGTAAGACAGACAAATGTATATGTTGGCTACGTTTTTATCAGTTTTTACAAATGAAATGCCTATTCTAGAGAGAAGAGTTATTAGTTCGTTGCTTCCTAAATAACTAAAGGTTATAAAATTGTTAGATGATGAAGCCATGTTAATACACCCCAGTCATTTTTTTCCTAGAGGCAGGATTAAAACAGATATAGCGAAGGTAAGTAAACGTGTATTTATTGTTCGTTCCCTTTTGTTGCGCAAATTAATTTTTTTATTTACTTTCCTTCGGGCTCTTAACTTTTACTTTATGCCGCATTTACAATGTTTTAAAAACAAAAAGTTAAAAAATTAAGTTTCTCTCTTTGAATTAGGAATCGTAGGAAAAATATAAAGTCTTCGTAAGAAACTCTAAACGCTTATCTTAAAAACAAGAAGGGTGGTTTTTGAATTAAAAAAATACTCCAAAACGAGCAAAACTACTATGGAGTAAAACTGTTTTATCCACGGCCGTGATTAATAAGCCTATTAATCACGGGTCTGTAAAAATTAACCGTTTAAAATTTAAAACGACCGTGGATAAAGTATAGAATTCTACTCGCGTATAATAGCTATCAATCATTCGGGTGATTAGGTCACTCGCCTTTCGGCTCGTATCCCGAAATTCACCCTCATTGATTAATAGCGATTATTATACGCTCTTTGAATAATACACTATCCACAGCGGTGATTAATAGGCTTATAATCCAAGGCCTTGCAAGGGTCCATAAAAATAAACCGTTTAAACTTTGAAACTGCCGTGGATAAAGTACAGTATTTAACTTGCGTATAATAGCTAATCATTCGGGTGATTACCCCACTCGCCTATCGGCTTGTGTCGTAAAATCTACCCTTATTGAATAATAACAATTATTATACACTCGTTAAATAATATACTATTAATCTCGTGTTTTCAGACGGACTAAAGGCGCCTTTTCACGGAGCAATTTGTACGCAAGTTTGGTGCTATGCAATTTTGTTGCAAGAATAATTCAGTTACTGCTCATGCCTTCAGGCAAATTTGATGCTATTTTCGAGCCATCAAATTATTAGAACAAGTTCTATTTTTCGACAATTTTAATGCAAGATTTATAGTTATTTTCGTGGTACCAACCTGGAAAAAAGTTACTAAAACGGTTTCTTTTCACTAATATAGTAGCAACTGGACATGTTAATTATTATTATTATTATTATTAATAATAGGCCGGTCTGTCTAACTAAAAAGCTTCCTTGAAAAAGCAAATGCTCGTTTATGTCAACACGTCAACACGTCAAAATTGTCTGGTTGGCAGCATTGTTTAACTTGCAATATATAGCGTCAAACTTCGTACAACTTGCTTCGTGAAAAGGCAAATGAATGTGTAATTGTCCTCATGCTATAACTGGCAGCAAACTTGCATAGCACCGAACTTGCGTATAAATTGCTCCGTGAAAAGGCACCTTAAAACTACTGAAGTTTAGAATTTAACCACAAAAAAAAAGTTAAATTTTGCATAAAAATATAGAATTTTTGTAAATTCAACAGCAAAGATGTAAAGAGTTATAAACCACAAACATTGAATATTTTTAAATCAGTATGTCGGTGTGATTGATTATACAAAAACCAAAACACATTCCGAAAAATAATTACGGTTACAATCAATGCGGATAGTTTATTGCTGCGGGAATTCATATTAAATATTTAAATTAATGTTTATGTTTATGTTTATGTTTACAATATGTTTTATACACACAGAACATTAATGTGTTTTCAAGTATGGGCCTAATGGGGGCATGGGGGCAAATAGCTCCTTCAAAAATTTTCAGGTTTTTTGTTGTTGGTTGGCTCAAGCGGATCAATAGTTTAATACGAATAACTCTACTGGTTCCGATAAAAAAATGCTCTGTTTACCACTTTGGCTGACATGTGTATCTCTCCGTATACACACTGGCAGGAACCAAATAGCCACGTGAATATGCAAATAAGCCGGCCATTCCGAGTCGAAATCATTAAAAAAAAATTTTGCGTCCGTCTGTCTGTCTGTCTGTCTCTCTGTCTGGCTGTAAACTCTCTAACTCCATTTCTACATGAGATATCGACTTGCGGTTTTTTGCATATTATTTCTTATCGTATTCCGAAGAGCTGATTAGATTTTGGGTAAACGATTGGGGGTAACGGGGTAAAAATAGGGTAAAACTCCTATTTTTAGCGTTTTTTGTTTATAATTAAGGCAATTATTATTGTATTTGGTTAATTTAGCACTTATATAAAAGATAATTTTAAATTGTTTAAAAATTTTTATAAACGTTTTCCTAAAACGCATTGTTTTCGAGATATTGGCGTTTAAAGCAGTAAAAGGTTTTTTTAGCATATCTCACATATTTATAACCCGATTTCAAAAAATTATATTTTAAATAAAAGCTCTTTTTAAGCCCTATAAAAAATGTTATATGCAGTTTTTTGCTAGAATATAATGTTTTAAAGATACAGAATTTAAAATAAAACAAAACACCTAGTTTCAAATCTGCAAACTAGATGGCTCTAGTGTACAATAGTGCCCATGTTTTGACAGAGTGCTTGCAACGTTTCATCTAGTTTATATACATATATGTAGATAGATAGATGGTTAAGTGTTCCAATATTTAAACGATATAAAATATTTTACATACTGAACATACATTAATATATGTATATTCGGATCAATTGCCAATATGCTTTTAGGTAAATGCACCTAACACTTCTATTGCTATTGAACGGCATCTCTTGAATAATCCTCACATACGAGTTATATAATATATGTGTACTACAGAATATATATTATACAGGTAGTCCATCGATTTTGTATACATTTGGAAGTAGAATTTGTATTTACTGCACATACTGTAACTTCTACACAACTAAATAATAAGGGAATACAAACTCTTCTTCGGTGTGTATACTAAATGGATGGACGATCTGTATAATATACTATTCTTTTAATAGGTTCACTGAACTTGAGGTGTACCTAATACCAATTATTAAATTAATTTGGAGTCAATGAACGTTTTTAATTGCAACAAAGAAAGTTTTGACAAACCATAGCTTAAAATTTTAAACCTAATGTAAAATGTAATTGTAAATTAAGAATAGTGGGACTGGAACTTGGTAAAAAAAAAACAAAAACACCAGTTAATGTATGTCGATGTTTCGTAATTAATGTAAAATGTAATTTCGTTTATACATATAATGAATGGTTAAAAATTAATTAAATCTTTTTTTTTCAGTGTATTAATTACCTACCCTCTTAACAAATATGCACTAATCAACCTTTATGTTACACGTGTCAGTATAAACTGCAAATAATTTGTGACCATTTGCGCTAGCGATTTATATATAACGGAAACAAAGTCGCAACCTGTTTAGAATTCGCAATTATTGTAAAATCTATTGAATTTTCCCTTAAGTTAGGCACACGCAATTTCCTTAAAAGAATGAAAATGTGTTTTTTCGACAGAAATGCTACCAATTTGTCGGCTAAAGTTCAAGGGTTCTTGTGAAACGATTTAAATATTTTAAAGTTCTGATTTACCGAAATCTTAAAATTAGGACAGGAATATAATAGTATATTATTTACCAAGTGAGAGAAGTTTAACATTTTTGACCTGCGTCAAATTGGGGATGAGCGCGCTAGCGCGAAGCCCGCAAGACGCGGTCTAAAATGTTAAATCTTCACTCACATGGAAAATATAGTATTTTTTTCACTACCAGTACAATTAATTAGCTATTTATTTATTTATTTTAATAAAATTTAATGAAAAAGCTTATAAATTTGAAATATCACGCTGGCCGTTCGCGGCCATTAATAAAACAAATGAATATCTTGACATTTCTGGCAGAAATTTTCTGATGATCTGCTAAAATTATTAAGTTAGAAAGTGTTTCTATGTTAAGTGTAATAAAATATATAAAAATGGAAAGTGAAATGCAAAGTGATGATTCTGGTACTCCCCCAGAAATAAGGGGACAGGCGAAAACTGTGAGGGAGAATCTATTGCCTCAAAAATCAATATATGGGGGTTGTACCTCTAGTAATCTATGATCCTTACGGTAATATATGGGTTGTATAATCTATGGTTGAATATGATGGACCAATGATTTTTACTTTTCGAAGTGTTTTTTGTAAAACATGTTTTATAGGTACTAATTTAGTTAATATTTTTTAATTTATCATGCAATAAATAAATTTGGTGCCTAAAGACACTTGTAAATAGCAATGTGATTTAATAATGAAGTGAAACATCAGATGCCAAAACAGCTGAATGAAAATTAATTATTAACCATGGTGCAGTTTCATTATTTTTAGAACCTCTGACGTCATAGGTAGAGAAATAATATTTCTATCAACGAAAAGAGCAGTAATAAAGATGTGGTTTTAGGCTGGTGGTGAAAAAAATAATTTTTAACTGACTATTATCTTTAAGAAAAAAATAAATGAATAAATATAAATTTATTTTTTGACAAAAGTACGCTGGATTCTAAGAATATAATTAACTTCTATCAAGTTGTATTATAAATCACGTTTTGTGATATTAGGGTAAAGCTTATATTTTTTTATCTTAAATTTTTAGGGGCCCCTTTAGGACCCTTAGAGAAGTTTACTCTAATATTTTCAGGATTTTCTAGTTACACCTAAATTAAAATTTTAAGACAATAAAAAATACACTGCCCAGTAAAAGAGCTTTCCTATTTTCACATCGGCGCGTAAAATGATTTTTTTATTATCAGATTCACTCTTAGCAACCTTAAAAATATACCAATTTTAACGGAAACTACCCCCCGTCTCTTAGGGGTGGAGTTAGATTTTTTTTTATTATCAGATTCTCTTTCAGCAACCTTAAAACCAATAATATACCAATTTTCACAAAAACTACCCCATGCCCATCAGGGAGTGGATTTAGAATTTTTTTATTATCAGATTCACTTTCAATAACCTCAAAAATCTTAATATACCAGTTTTCACAAAAACTAACCCCCCCACCCCCAGGGGGTGAAATTATAAAAAATCAGATTCATATTCGTCGACCCGAAAAACCACCATATACTAATATTGAAGAAAATATTGAAAATATTTAAAAATACTTACCATCTCATCCCCTTGGGGGTGGAGAAAAATTTTATTATCAGATTTAATTTCAGCAACCTCAAAAACCACTATATAGCAATTTTCAAATTTTTCTAAAAAAATGTAATTTTCCCCATTACCCCCCTTGCTGCACCCCGAGCGAGAACTTTTGGTAACATACCTGTATGCCAAATTTCAAGTCTCTACCTTAAAGCGTTCTTAAGTTATCGTGCACACAAAATTTCCCGGACTGACCGATCGACTGATCGACCGATCGACTGACAATTTTCTTTGCTCGCAACTGATTTATATCGACATAAAACGTCATAAAACTCAAAAAAACGCAAAAAAAATGTTGAAAAGTTTTGCACGAATAGGATTTCCGAAATTTTGAAGGCTTTTCGAAAATTTGAAAATTTTCAAAATGGGAAAGCAATATAAGTAATAACACTCTATTGTGATATGCTATAGTATTTCGTTGCATTTTATAACATATATACCACATTAATTAGGCTATAGTTTTATCCGTGTGGGTCCTCTTCTCGTGGATGTACAGAAATGTTTGCGTGTGCCTAACAGCATTTGGAATTTTTCTGAATTGTTAACTTAATCTTTTATTATAGTTAATTTAACCTTGGTTGCGTTTATTGTGGAGAAAACCTCACTTAATGGTAAATTAACGCCCTTCAAACTTTTTAAATGTATAGGCATTGTATGAATAAAACGTGTTAATAACATATCATTATACTCTTCACTTTTATAAAACGGAAAACTTTTTATAGTCTAAGGGCTGGCGAATATTTTCACTTCCTACTTCACGATTCTCGCTTCGAAACGCAGGAAATTCAGCTGACCCGTCCGTCCGGCTGGCTAGCAGATCCTGTTCGGCTCTGTACACGGAAAAAAAAATTATAGCTAGGAGCGCTATAACACACATACCAAGCAAATTATAATCCCTTATTATATAAATACAAGGCTTTCTCTTACAATTATGGCAGTCAGTGTAAAAATTTATATGAAATACTTTAATTGTTTAGTGAATAATAAAATATAACAAATAGTATGGCATTTATAGCTTAAATAGATTTAATTATTGTCCGTGCTAATAATTTTTATAATATAATAAAATTTCTGTAAATTTATAATAGTGCCTGTAATAAATATAATCGTGTCTGTAATATATATAATCGTTTCCAATTTATTTTTAACATTATTAGTTATTGTGTCCCTTATAATCTATAGCTTAAATCACTATAATTTGCCACTGTTACCAAATATCTTATAATGTATAGCGCAGAGCCCACTAATTTCTTTCCGTGTACTGCATTTGCAAAAAACTTTATTGTGTATACTATAATTATGTTTAATAATATAGTATATTTAAATCTATTAAAATTAAACTACTAGTTCATATAAAACTCATACAGAACTAATGTTTCTTAAAATTAACAATAAAATATCCAAAGTATATGTTTCCAATCGGCACACTGTACCCCTGTCAGTCATTGTACGACATTAGACTGTGAGTTTACACATCCTTTCTCTCTTTTTACGCGTACTAAGTGTAAACCATAGTCACTCCCCACCAGCCCCTCACCGTAGTTGGTTCACGCTTCAAACAAAGCATACGGTAGATTTCATCATGTTCCTTCTTGAGGTAAAAGTTCTTTGTATTATAGTAACAACAACGTTGTTGTATTATTAAATAATATGAATCTATGATACAATTTTAATAGTGTATTTAATATAAGGTTATAATGTTTTAGAATAATTGTAAAAATGGTATTATATACCTCAAACTTAGTATAAATTTTAAAATAAATTAATATTCTTGTGTTTATTTCAAGACAAGATTTTAATATTAATATGTAGTGAAAACATAATGTAGATTTTTAAATAAATTTTAGGGAACTTTTAAGAATCAATTTAAATATTCACACAAATTTGTACTTGGAATAAATATTATTTAAACATTTTGAGTACAAAATTGACATAAATTAAACTAATATTCAGTTTTCACAGTTCAGACTTAATTTTAAAATTTTATTTAACATTCATTTGTAATATTCAAATTATTTTTAACAGCGTAAGCAGAGAAGAAGTTTATATGTGCCAGGTGTACGTTTCTATTATTATCTAACAGGTACAGAAGTGCTACAAGAGAATCCTACTAATTAAATGTACAAAGAAGCCAAGTCTCGTTGGAGAAAATCGAGAAAAAGGAAGGCTTATGGGAATTATAGTGAAAAGACAAGATCAAAGAATTCAGTGACTGACATTCCTGCAAATTTAAACTTCGCAAATGATTTAACATAGAAAAATTTTGTTTTTGCAAAACAATTCTTATTTGTTCAATTCCCAGCAAAACTTTACCGATGGGCCATCACTGGGCCTTCGCACGGGTTGATGGCCCAGTATTGACACGTCGGTAATGTTTTGCTGCGTTACTAGCAGTTCCGGTTACTAGGCGTACACGTTTATTTGTTATAACTTTTTAACAAATAATAAATAATAAAAAGTCTCTTCAAATTCGGAATCAAAGTACCTTAAAGTATTAGCAAGACAACTTGTAGGGGTCCTCACGGGCCACTGCAGGCTAAGGAAGCACCTGGCAACAATGCGGATTCTAGAGAGTCCGCTATGCCCAGTGCGAAGAGGATGAAACATCCTCTCATTACTTAGCCGAGTGTGTCAGATACGACAGGATCAGGTTGCAGGTCTTTGAAACTCAAAGACAACCAAGTTGAACTAAGAGATCTCCCCTGGGCCAATATCCTGACCTTTATTGAAAGGACGGGCAGGTTCAAGGAGGACTCAAATTAGTAAATGGCTGGGATTGCCTGGGGTGACAAAAAGGGCCAGAAATGGCCTAGTTGTCCGGCTTTGGCCAACCCAAAAATTTACTACTACTACTAAAGTATTAGCAAATTGCTTGCAAAAACAAAGTTTTTCTGTATTAAATTATTTAAGAGTTATGAAGTTCTTGGCACTCTTATTACATTTACTTAAAAAACGATGTAATTTTTATTAGTGGAGCTACATTAAAATTAAGGTTTCACGAGAATTGAGAAATCTTTATTGAATTCAAGAAAAATTCAAGACAAGGTTGTAATTTAAAAAATCTAGACAATACGAGAGTCTGTTCGTCAAAAGTGGAGTCTTGATGAAAAATCCAGACTTCTCGACTCAATTAAATTTTTTTACTATTTAATAGTTAAATGTTTATAAATTATAATCAGTAGGAATGGTACCCTATTTTCGTACAACTTTTTTAGCTTTGGCAAATTATTTTTTTCCAGTAAAACTTTTAATTCAAGGGAATACCTTTATTGTTTTGTAAACTACCAGTTCGGTGTACGTACAGTTTACCATTTAATTACATTAATTAATTAATTAATTATTATTTATTTGGATAACTATAATTTTCAGCAAATTCATAAATTAAAATTAATCGATGCTTAAATAGTAAATTATTTAAATAAATTAACATTAATATCCGATTTATAATAGGGTATTTGTCATGAAATTATACCCATATATAACAAAATTTATTTTTTAATTATATATTACACGCAAACACGATCTTTTGAAAAGGGTTGTATCCCAAATTTTCTTGAATTTTAGGTTCTTCGTGAGACTCTATTTTCAGGACAATAAATATAATCAACCATTTATCGACGATTAACTTCTCTTGACATTCTGCAGGGTTCATCTTAGCCTTTCACATCTAAACATCTCCACACTGGGCCACACAAGTTTTTATTATTGACACTGAATCACTATAACCAATGGAAAAATTAATTTAAAACTTGTGCGAAACAACTTACAATGTGAAACGGGTACCTTTTCTAGAAGGGTGGAAAAATAAGGAAGTTTATATAATAAGATATCAAATTGAGTTCACTTTTCCTGTAAGTCTGGATTTTTCATCAAGACTCCACTTTTAGAATAGAATAGAATATCTTTATTTCCCTAAGACAAAAAGTATCGGATAATGTCAATATAAATACAAACATATTATCCAGTTTGAAAATTCATTCATGGTTCTGAACGTCTGAACTTCTTATAGTGAAGTGGTTTATTATAAAATAATTAAAAAAAGGCTTATAATCGACTTCACGTTAATTTTATTATTGAAAACAATTAGTGTGACCGCGGTTTCGCTATAATAGATATAGCATCTACGGACTTAAATACATATAATGGGACATCTTTAACATTCTGGTCATAAATAACACTAAGGACATTACACAATTAATAAATTAGGTTACAGATTAAAAATATGCATTTTCAGTGGCATGAATTAGGTTATGTTTTTATATTTTTAATCTGTAACCTAATTTATTAATTGTGTAATGTCCTTAGTGTTATTTATGACCAGAATGTTAAAGATGTCCCATTATATGTATTTAAGTCCGTAGATGCTATATCTATTATAGCGAAACCGCGGTCACACTAATTGTTTTCAATAATAAAATTAACGTGAAGTCGATTATAAGCCTTTTTTTAATTATTTTATAACAAACATATTATGTAAAATACAAAATACATGAAAATTTTCATTACAAATGTAATGTAATTTAATGTAATTTTGACGAACAGACTCTCGTATTGTCTGGATTTTTTTAATTACAACCTTGTCTTGATTTTTTCTTGAATTCTAGAGAAGTGTAAAGAAGCATATATTTTTTTCTAACCATAACCATTTTTTATAGGTGAAAAAAGTTAATTTATTTTTCTCCTGACTAAAAGAAACATTTCTTATCACTGCAAGACATCTTTTTATATTCTTTAGAACGCTATAAAGTTTCTTTTCACTACTAGCTTTAGAAAATACCATTATTTATCATGTTTTCAGACTGTGAAATCAATTTTCTTCACCTATAGCAATATTAATTTTTTCTCTCCTAGTAGGGGTAAATTCTATAAACAATTGAATTCTTGTACTTTATATGTTTCAGTTCTTTGTGAAATTTTTACTAATTAAACCCAAGAAAATAGTTTTAAATAACTTTTTACTTATTAAATATAATTAATAATAATAATTACCAATTAATACAATCAATAATTACCTAAACATTATGAAAAGAATTAAAAAAACTAAATTTTTAAACGTCAGTTCAAAGTATTTATTTGAGCAAATGTTATTGATCAAGGTTACTTGATTTTTATGAAAATTTAAAGAAATATCATTTCTGTTAATAATTTATTTTAATATTTGAATAAAAATAGTTAAATAGTGCTAGTAGTGAAAAAACTAATATATAAACTACGGTAGAGAAGACTATTATAGCCTCGCACTCTTAAATCCCTTGCTGCTACGCAGCTCGGGATTTAATAAGCTCTGCTATAAAAAATGTATTCTCTACCTTGGTATATGATTACTATTTATTATATTTCCGTCACGAAAGAGTTTGTTTTTGAAAAAAATAAAAAAAAAATCAAGAAATACAAAAAAAACCGCAAGAAATTACAAGTAATTACAAAACAGTACATGAAATTAAGGAAATAATAAATAACAAAAAAAAACTCTAAGAAATTAAATTTTTTATGATTTATATACTTTTGTTTTTGTTTTAATTTTGATTAAAATATGTTAATTTTTTGAGTAATTATCGTGTTAGATAATAGTTTATTACGCACCGAGTACGCGAACCTAGTTTTTAGTGCATGAGAGTGCTGCGCCTCGTAAAAAAAGCACTCGATGTGCACTGAACTGGTGTGCGTCGAGGTGCGTATACTATTTTTCCTACGACCTAACCCCTAAACATAAAAAAAAACGGAAAAATTATCTTAAAATTATTTTATCAATTTAAGGTTATGTGTTTCACGTTTACTCATTCAGATATGTAAAATCAACTGATTTTACATATCTTAGTCAGGAAATGAGTAAACGTCAAACACATAACCTCAAATTGACAAACTAATTTTAAGATAATTAAAAACTAGGTTCGCGTACTCGTTGCGTAATATACTATTAACAATTTAAAATACTGACTTTAAACCAGTTGTTACCTTCTTATATTGCACCCGTTACAGAACAGTGTCATAACACAAAATTTAAAAAAAATTGTTTTTAGTGTCTTATTACTGCTCTTATTGAGTCTACCGATCTGTATAACTGGCAAATTTATAACTAGCATAGTTATATGTAATATGCCAGTTATACAGACCGCTAGACTCAGGGCATACCCACAGGCTCGCATAACAACATATTACATAAGAATGCTGTAACGATATAAATCGTCACTTTGTATATAGCAAGGGTTAATTAAACTATTCGTTTACTTACGTTATAATTTATGTTTATTTTGTATATAAATAGTTACGTACGTACAGAACTATTTTGTATCTGGGACTATTTTGTAGCAGGAACTGAATTCTAACCATATAAGTCTCTATTCCATAGTTCTACCTGAAAATAACATAAAGAAAACATAATTAGAATATGATTTTTAATAATAAAGAATCATATGACTTATTTCTCTATAATACATTTGTCTATGGACTTACCTGGTTTTTATATGTTTCAGAGTCTATTGAGGGTTGGATTTCACTGGCTTTCACCTGTAGCTTGTCTCTCCTGGAAAGTTTCATATGCTTATTCCTTCGGGATAATCTAGAATTTGTTGAAAATAGTTTGCTGGAACTGCTCACTTAGATTCAGTATTTTGTTTATACTTAGTTCACAGGACACTTAGTATTCTGTTCGTATTTTTATTAGTTTTGCTGATAAACAATAAGTATTGTTTATATTTGTTTCTTAGAGTAATATTTTGAGGTTAGATATCACTAATACGGATTTATTAGGAAATATTCTTTTTAGTTATTATTTTTGGTGTCGTTGCCGTTACCTTTATTAGGAATCCTATACGGTAAAACTGTAGTTGATAATGACTTGCATAGATGTCGCTAATAGTTCAGAAATAGTATTTTATTTACCTGAAGGGTTCATACTAGTGAATAAGGTCGATTTTCGTTCTTCTTGAAGCAACTCTGTTACAATGGTGGTGTCATTCTGACGAGTGTTTATTTTCTGTAATCATCGAAGTAATCCTTCATGTATTTTTATTTAAAGTTAGTGAAAATGAATATTTAAACAATGCGGAAGATATTGTAACTGTTATTTTCTACAATTACGCATTTATAACGTTTCGATGATGGACATCGAAGACTTAGTATGACATGTAAGTTACGTTTTTCTGTTTCTTAGAATATTTCTGAGATATAATTATTGTTTTAGCACCATTAATTAATTACTATTTCTATACCATTAATATGGAATTACATTAATTTAAGTTGAAGTTTATTTTGGTATATTTGATATAGAAGTTCTCCGCATGGAGTGATGTTCTGTTGGAACATGGTTCTGTATTTTTCGGCATAGATAAATTCTATATGACCGTCTAGCAGACAATTTTACATTGGAC
>OY294049.1:43464883-43528326 GCA_958510825.1 Brachypterus glaber | reverse complement strand
TATTTTTGATGAAAAACATTTTCAGGATTTTTTTCTATTCAACTTTATGATATATCTCTTGCAATAGAAGCAAATTGATTGCTTTTATTCCAAATAAATTGTAATTTAAAAAACCTTTGTATTGTATTTTCATAGAACCTCAATTTTCTTTTGAAACGTGAAAAATAAAACAGAAAAAGAGTAAAAATTTCCACCCGATATATGATCTCTCTTCGTTAGCTTTATCAGCGTTAGGAAAATAATCCTACTTATTTACTTTGTGCTTATTTTCGCGGCCTGTAATAATGGTACTCTTCGCTTTACGAGTGAAATTGTATATTACATACTGAGGTGGAAAATGTTTCAAAATAAAATTTTGCGCCGAGGTTTGTGTTTATAATTTTTACCTATTTCATTAACAATGGCGATTTCTCCAGTTAGATTAGACAGGGACAAAAGTTCTACCCAAAAAGGATAGAAGACATACATACACTCCCACTTCCACCCAACCAAACAAATTCTGTATTTGTTCTTTGTTGAACAAATACAATATTTACTTGGCCGGGCGAAAAGTGTAACTATATTAGTTTTATTAAAGAAATTACTGGCGTCATCTAAATTTTAGTAGAATTATCTTATTCTACAGATTCACATTAGCTATGTTCGTTCGTGCCGCTCAGTGCTACACTTTCCGGCCAAACAAATAAATACTGTATTTGTTGTATGAAAAACAAATACAGTATTTATTTGGTTGGCTGGATAGTGTAGCACAAATGAGATAATTCTAGTTGTAGAGAGCTCCATTGTATATTTTGTTCCACGATAAAACCGACACTTCTTTAAATTTATAAACACTGGTGAAGTTAGTTACACATTTTTGCTTTATTAATAACTTTTAATATTAACAATTTTAAAACATATAAATATATTCAATATAAATATTTGTCTAAAAAAGTATAAAAATAACGTTATGGATTTACTTTGTTATATTACCGGTGGTGGCAGCACTTATCAGTGAGAGTTTTACAGAAAAAATTATCCAGAGGAATACCACTAGTCATAATACACTTCGCGCAAAAATTAAGGGAGCAGAAAAAAATTCAAAATTTTTCAGTGATTTTTGACGAGCTGTATCTCAGTGAAAAATGGTCTTAGAGACTTTTTAAAAAAGACATTTTTTAGCTCTAAGATTATAGTTTTCCGATTTTTTAGCCAAAAAATTTTCTGAGCAACGGTTCCAGGGCAATTCGAAGAAAAAGCGCGAAAAACTAATTTTTAAAATTTTCAGTAAATTTTTTCTTGCTCCACGGGCTCGGAAAATTTTTTTTTGATTAAGCGATCATATGGACCACATAGCCTGTTTATACAGCTTTAATTTGACGTTTGGCGATTTTCTCTACGCCAATTCCTCACGGAGATATCCGATTTTTAATGAAAAAGGATTGTCAAAAAAGTCGTGAAAAAACAATTTTTCCATTTTAAACAGATTACACATTGTTTAAGAAACAAAATTTTTGCTCCTTTATTTTTTTTTATTTTGATCGATCGGTCCAGAAAAACCTTTTAATGTATTGGAGGTATGATGAGGTAAAAAATGTGCTGACAACATTAGCGGTTCCTTAAAAATTAGCAAAGATATGGTTGATTAACCAAAGAAAGGGAAAAAGGGACTTTTTTTCGATACTTTTGATGTAAATGTGAAGGATAATTTTTTTTTCAAACCATGGCATAATCTTGTAGAAAATTTATTTCAATTTCAAAACTGCCCATCAATTTTCTGTATGACCATTGATTGCTGAGATATCATTAATTAAGGACAAAAGGATCCTTTTTCATTAAAAATCGGATATCTCCGTAAGGAATTGGCGTAGAGAAAATCGCCAAACGTTAAATTGAAGCTGAATAAATAGGCTATCTGGTCCATATGATCGCTTAATCAAACTTTTTTTCACAGAGCCCGTGGAGCAAGAATAAAATTACTGAAAATTTTGAAAAATTTTTTTTGGCGCTATTTCTTTGAATTGCCTTGGAACTGTCGCTCAGAAAATTTTTGGCTAAAAATTTGGAAAACAAGAATCTTAGAGCTACAAAATGCTTTTTTTTAAAAGTATCTACCACCATTTTTTACTGAGATACAGCTCGTCAAAAATCACCCAAAAATTCGGAATTTTTTTCTGCTCCCTTAATTTTTGCGCGAAGTGTATTAAAAGCTTATATAGTTATAAGTTATTATTACTTTCACAAAAAAAAGAACTGGTTATTATTTGTGGATTATCCGCCTTATTTTTCACGATAAAACAAAAAATGATAATTTCAAATGTTTCTCTTTTATAACGAAGTTTACCGTGTTTTTTTTTGATGCAGCCAATACTTCTTTTGCTACGCTAGTCATACTTGTGAAAGGTAATTAAGGTATTCGAGGTAATTTAGATAATTAGGGTAATTGGGGTAATCGAGGCAATTCAGGTAATTAAGGTAATTGATGTAATTGAGGTTATTGAGGTTATTGATGTAATTGAGGTTATTTAGAAAGCTTACGCTTATCTTGAATACAAATTAAGTTTTAGTGACTTGCCAACGTAAGCCAAGAGTTAATCCTGCTAGTAGGAGGTCTACACATTATAAAACCTTTAACAGTAGAATCTGAGGTGCTCGGTTTCGGAAGATAATGAAGGGTTTTTTTAAATATTATCATAGTGGACTTGTATTCTATAAAAATTTTGGTCAGAGATTAAATTCGTTCACATAAATAGTCTATCAATTCTCAGTTCAGAAAAAATAGTTGCAGATATATTTGGTAGGTTATTTTCTAAAAAAATGTAGTGCAGTGTATTCAATATCTGTCATGATGTGTCAGAACAATAATTCAGTAATAATAAGTATTTGACAAATAATTTGTCATTAATCGATACACTAATATGCATATTTTTTGACAAAATAAGATGCAAAAAAACCTCAGTGAAATTTTTTTTCGAAATGGAAATCAATATACCATTTCTGTGAATCTATTTAAATTCTCTGATCAAAATCTATATAGATTATCTAAAACAGTATTAAATGAAGGACTATTAAGTCGACTGCGGTTATTTCTGATGAAAAAACTCCATTATCTTCCGAAACCGAGCACCTCAGATTTAACTGTCAATGATTTTATAATGTGTAGACTTTCTACTAACAGAACTAACTGTTGGTTTGCGTTGGCAAGTCACTAAAACTTAATTTGCACGCTTGTTTTTTAAAAATAAACGCCTCAGTTGAAAACGGATCAAAGGCTCCTTTTAATAGTAGTTATCGTAACGAGTAAGCGACTTTAGTCCTCAGTGCACGAGAATTAAGTTTTTTTGACCAAGCGAAGCGAAGTCAAAAAATCATTCGAGTGCACTAAGGACTTGTCGCAAACGAGTTGCCAATAACATTTTTCGTTCGATCTACAGTTTAGACTCTTTAAAAATGTATATTTTAAAGAATTACCTGTTTAATTTTGACATTTCAAAATTTTATAAACGTCAAACGACTTTTGTCAAAATCAAAGCTATGTGTACTCGTTTGGATAAATGAGTGTGCATAGTTGTCATTTCATTCAAATATGCACTATGTACTCGTGCGATAGAAACATATCCTAACGAGGATATATAGTGAACATGCATTTTTCTTTATTTCATGTACACTAGGTCGTACGAAAACTAATATTTTAATATACCATTACGATAAAGGAATTTAAGGTAAATCCAATTATTTAATAAATATTCAAGATAATTTGTATTCTGGTCCAAAGTAGGGATTTGTTACTAAATCAGTTAAATAGTTGAGTATACAGAATGTAATACATGTTACGAGCCGTAAAGTTCTGTAATCCTTCGCAAATTATAGTATACCAAATTTTTGGAGAGAGAGAGAGAGAACTCGTTTATTTTTTATCAAATGAATAAACTGTTTAAACAGTTAAAAAGCATTTTAGATTTTAAGCTTTCACGGCCATTAAGATATAAAGAACTTTCACTTTCGGGTTTAGACCGTGTTAATGGATTTTCACTTTCCGACGTTTCGTCTCTTACTACTAGAGACATCTTCAGGGATTAATCTGAAACTAAGTTTCGAATCAACTTGTGTCACTATTTATGACGAGTTGTGGTTATTCACCCCCTGCGGCCAATGCTTTCATGGAATACTTCGAGAAAAAAGCTATTGAGTCATTTCCATTAAAACCTAAAATTTGGCGCAGATACGTAGACGATGTCTATGCTATTTGGCCCCATGGCATGGAAAGCCTTCAAGGTTTTCTAAATCACCTCAATTCCCAACATAAATCTATACGGTTTACGATGGAAATTGAGAACAACGGATCACTTCCCTTTTTGGACGTTTTGGTTTACAAAACGGAAAATGGCTCAATAGGACACTCGGTATACAGGAAGAAAACCCACACTGACAGATACCTAAACGCATTTTCACATCACCATCCCTCTCAAAAACGCTCGGTAGTTAATTCACTTGTTCATAGGGCTTTCATGATTTCAGACAAGAATTCCCTAGACACAGAACTCCTTAAACTAACCAAAGCCTTGACCATGAACGGTTATACCAAAAAAGACATTAATAAGACCATATACAAATACAGAAATCCCAGACCCAAACAACAGGACAATAGTGACAATGACAGACAGACACAAGTTATACTTCCCTATGTAAGCGGTATCACGGATAAAATAGGTAAACTTTTGAAGAAGTCAAATATTAAGCCTATATTTCGGTCCAACCAAAAATTAGGTCAATGTTTGACTTCAACAAAAGACAAAATACCCCTGAGTTCAGAAGGCGTATATAAAATACCCTGCTCCTGTGGTACGGTTTACATAGGTGAAACTAAGAGAAAAATTTCTACAAGACTTCAAGAGCATGAGCGCAATATAAGAAAGAAACAAATTTCCTTATCGGCAGTAGCCGAACATGTACATGAAACAGGTCATAAAATCAATTTGTCTGAAACAAAACAAATATTAACAGAAAACAGAAAAATGCCAAGGAAGATACGGGAATCGATAGAAATCATCAAGCATCCTAACAATATCAATCGGGACACTGGTTACCACTTACCTGCAATATGGAAGTCTTTGATAGGAAAAACCTCGTCACGGGTGAATAACCACAACTCGTCATAAATAGTGACACAAGTTGATTCGAAACTTAGTTTCAGATTAATCCCTGAAGATGTCTCTAGTAGTAAGAGACGAAACGTCGGAAAGTGAAAATCCATTAACACGGTCTAAACCCGAAAGTGAAAGTTCTTTATAGTTAAAAAGCATTTTAAATTTCGTAAAAAAATATTTTTAATAATTTTTGTCGTGGAAGTATTAGTTTTTAATATATAGCGATGTAATGTAATTCATGGGAGGCATAGCGTAGTGGCTAGCGCGTATGCATAGCAAGTTAACTATCGTGAGTTCGATTCTCACTGGTGCCGATTTGCCTTTTTCAGTTAATTAATAATTAAAATTTGTCTAAGGCGATAAAGTGAAACGGATACTCCCTAGAAACTGGTTCGAAAGTCAGTATAAGCCGGTGGTTCCCTCTACTACTAGCCCACACAAGTTCTGGACTTAGGGGATGCTTAATTAAGTAGAATAGTACGAGGTTAAACAAACAAACAAACAAAATAGTAGTTTTCGTAACGAGTAAGCGACTTTAGTCCTTAGTGAACGAGAATGAAGTTTTTTTGACGACTCGAAGCGAAGTCAAAAAACCATTCGAGTGCACTAAGGGCTTGTCGCAAACGAGTTGCGAACAACATCTTTCGTTCGATCTACAGACCAGAGTCTTTAAAATGTATATTTTAACGAATTACCTGTGTTTAATTTTGACATTTCAAAATTTTATAAACGTCAAATGACTTTTGTCAAAATGAAAGCTAGGTATACTCGTTTGGATAAATGAGTGTGCATAGTTGTCATTTCATTCAAATATGCACTATGTACTCGTGGGATAATAGTTATTTATGGTACTAGTGGGTAAAGTAAGATATTGCCCATGAGAAAATTAACCTGCCAGGCGCCAGCCAAGCAGGTTAATTTTCGAGAGGGCAATATCGGTTTACCCATGAGTGCCATACAAGGTTTTATCCAATAAATAGCTTAGGAATTCATATTTTTATTAAAAATTTTAATGACATTTACAAGAAAATAATTTGACAGTTGAGGGGGTAAAATAAATAATTATCCACTCAATAAAGTACAAGCCACGCGGGGGTCATTATTGAGTTTATCTATTTAAAATAAAGCTGGCAATTGTCTCATTATCTGTATGTATTGGATAAAAAAATATCCTAACGAGCACATATAGTGAACATGCATTTTTCTTTATTTCGTGTACACTAGGTCGTACTAGATGTGCCCTGAAATGGTTATCGTCGAGGTACGTATACTTTTTTCCTACGACCTAACACCTAAACATCAAAAAAACACAAAAATTAAGTTAAAATTAGTTTTTCATTTGAGGTTATGTGTTTGACGTTTACTAATTTTCCCAACCGTTGTCATAGGCAACCGGTGAGAAATAGGCACTAACTACTACGTAGGTCGTAGGAAAATTCGATTTATATCATATTCGAACTTCGACAATTTTGATTGATTTTAATTTAAAATTTAACCTAAGTTTTAACTTAAAATGCAGAAAAGGACAGAAAAATCCAGAAAAAGTAAAAAAAGACGGTATTTTCTTAACTGTTAATTCACGAAGAGTGATATAATTTATATGTACCAGGTTGGTGTTTAACAAGTTTATACCTAGTTTGGTTACATAGCAAGTTCGCGACAGGCATGACCACAAGTGGCATTCGAAATGCATTGTGCATACATTTGTACTATCTTGACAACCAAAAGTCTATAAGCCGTTTAGCTCAAACCACAACTGCAACTTTAGCATTCTAGATGCGGAGAAAGGTTAAATGGTTAAATTAAATGATAGGTGCATTAAAAAAAGTCCAAACGAAAGTCAGCGAAACTCAGTTAAAACCATTAAAGAGTTCAACAGTGGGCACTAGATCTAGGTCCAAACAAGAGTCCACCCTGTACGCTGATTGAGAAAAAAATTATAGAGTTTATTTACTTTAGAAGTTCAGTCGTTAGATTGATGTATGCGCCATCTATTTTTAGACATCATAATTGATGGAATATTTAATTATTATTTTTATAATTTTAAAGAAAAATAGAAAAATTCCTGTTCTCATACATGTGTATTAGGGAGACCGACCAAAATTTCAAATTTAAAAATTTGGTGGTCTCATCCCTTAAATTTATTCATTGGGGTAAGAGTATCATCCCTGAATTCATCATGGCGATTTCTCCCGTTAGATTAGACAAAAGTTCTACCCAAAAAGGATAGAAGACATACATACACTCCCACTTCCACCCAACCAAAAAAATTCTGTATTTGTTCTTTGTTGAACAAATACAATATTTACTTGGACGGGCAAAAAAGTGTAACTATATTATTTTGATTAAAGATATTACTGGCGCCATCTAAATTTTAGTAGAATTATCTTATTCTACAGATTCACATTAGCTATGTTCGTTCTTGCCGCTCAGTGCTACACTTTCCGGCCAACCAAATAAATACTGTATTTGTTGTATGAAAAACAAATACAGTATTTATTTGGTTGGCTGGAATATGTAGCACAAATGAGACAGAGATAGGGTAGACGTCTTTTGTTTTATAATCCTAGTTGTAGAGAGCTCCATTAGCGATTTTACGTTTAAATTTTTACGTTGTATTTTTAAATAGGCCTATACACTTCTGGTTCAAGAGTTGTTAACAGTGTAATAATAGGAGATTAATTTAACTGATATTTAATAAGCTATTTAACAAAATTTATTTATAATGTATATTATTAAACCCAGAATATAAATGAAAACAATTTAAAATTGGATTTAAATTTATTTTATTCGGTTCAGTGAATTGTAATTTATATATATTATTTTAAATTTAATTCCACTGGTTTTCCTGAGTAAATAACGATTGAAAAACAACTGCCATTTGTTATTATATGTATATAGTTGTTTTTTACGCTCATTTATTTGTAATAATTACAATGAATAGGTTTACATGATAAACAACTACTGTAGTTACAGTTTTATACAAGAATCTAAGGTTATAGAAAGAGTGCGGTAAAAAATTATACCTAAAAATTAAACCTAACTACGTACGTACATGTTAACAGTAAATTTGCTTTAATCGGAGCGTTTTTTTGTTGGTGTTCTCTGTTTTTTTGCACCTACCTCCCCCGTTCGTCGTAGATTTCTTACTGTTTGTCAGACTATACAGGGTTATTCAGGATTAAGTTCCAGAAATGTAGGAGGTGATTCTAGGAAAAATATGAAACAGCGTTTTTTATTAACCAATTTGGAGCTCTTTAATACTTGAAAAATAATTTTTTTTAATAAAACTCATTTTTTTGGGAAGGTACTGCTACAGTAGTACCATTAAATCACAATATTGATAACAGGATAATATTTTAATCAAAATTTATTGGCAAACAATAACTAAATAGTCTAATATTAAATTTAATTAAAAAATTATATTTATTATTCCATCAATCTATTTTCTAATCATCGTACAGAGTGATATTGGTAGACTGACAGTTTCGGGCTGCTGGCCCTCTTCAGTACCAATAGTCAACTCTGCACGCTGATTAAGAAAACGTTTTTAGACTTTACTCGCAAAAGGAATATAGCCATTAGATTGATGTAGACTTGTGCGCCATCTATTTCTAGATGTAGACAACTACTCATACCTCTCCTAATCTGGAGACTTTGAATGGTAGCAAGTTGAAGACTTGTGTGTCTCAAGCACATAGTACCACTAACGGGTGGTTAGACATAAAATTAGTAAGGACAGAAATTTTTAATTTTAAACAAAATTATAAAAATATTAATTTATTATTCCATCAATCTATTTTCTAATCATCGTACAGAGTGATATTGGTAGACTGACAGTTTCGGGCTGCTGGCCCTCTGTATATCACTCTGTACGATGATTAGAAAATAGATTGATGGAATAATAAATTAATATTTTTATAATTTTGTTTAAAATTAAAAATTTCTGTCCTTAAAAAATTATATGTTCTGTCAAAATTTGACAAATAATACATGGTTATACTCACACTTTAATTCTTAATGTGTAAAAATATACAGGGGGTTCCATTTAAAAATTAAAAGTTAAGGTCATATCCGAGGAAACCGGAATTGACAGATTTTTTTTTGACAATGTCAAAAAACGCAGTTAGTTCAATCATTCACATCCTCCAAATTTCATTTAGTTAAGTTAATATGGGAGGCATAGCGTAGTGGCTAGCGCGTATGTATAGCAAGTCTACTATCGTGAGTTCGATTCTCACTGGCGCTGATTTGCCTTTTTCAGTTAATTAATAATTGAAATTTGGCGAAGGCGATAAGTGAAACGGACACTCCCTAGAAACTGGTTCGAAAGTCAGTATAAGCCGGTGGTTCCCTCTACTACTAGCCCACACAAGTCCTGGACTTAGGGGATGCTTAATTAAGTAGAATAGTACGAGGTTAAACAAACATGCAATAAACAAAAAAGTTATAGGGGTGTACCAGTATAAAAGGGTGCACCCGGTATAAAATAGAGACTGAAGAAAATAATGAATTGAAAATGGTCACCAGCTCTTAGACTGTATTTTGCTATGACGTCAGACAGAATATTTTTAATTTTGACTCTAAATAGCAAGGTGCACGCGTTTAACTTTCATTACTTTTTTTTAAAGACTTTCAAACAAAAAGAGATGATGAAAACTTCTCGAGAAAACTGCGTTACTTGTTAGAAGCGAGTTTTCTAAAGATCTTTGATAAAAAGTATCGGAATTAAATAAAAATTAAGAAATATAAAATCTACTTATAAATATCTACTAGAAACTTTTATTTTAGCGTAATTAATTTATACGTTTTAAGTATTTTATTTAAATTTAAAAGCTTTAAATTTAAATTAAACTTTTACATAAAAGAACTTTCTTTTTAAATTAATAAGTTTTTTATTCTGAAAAATTTGTGTCAAAGTTTTTTTTATCAACTAGTATTAAGTTCTTTTTAACTCGGTTATTTGTTTTAATTTTTACTACTCTTAAAAAGACGTCCGCGAAAATTCCGGAATTTTAGACATCCCCCCTGCTTGACAGATTTTGTACGATTTCCAGACCCCCCCTCTAAAGGACGTCCAAAACACGGTAGGGTACCCCCCTTTTTTTCAGATTTTCACTTTTTTTATTATTATGAAATAATAAGAGATCAAAGCTCCCGTCAATTCGATAAAAATGTATACTTATAATCAAACATAGAATTTTTTGTCAGATACTACATAGAAAAATCGTCTTCTTTAACTTTATCCCTGAATCGCCCTGAATAGGGGCTGCTTTTACATCTACGGCTACGGGCTACGACCCTTCTAAGATGGACATATTGAATGGGAAACAAAAAAAGCACCAATAATAATGTTGCTAAACGATTCTTCATTTAAAAGTAAGCAAAAAAGCATTCTTCACCTAAACACCTAAATTTAATATTAAAGGAGTAATGGCCTTTTTTAAAAAGCAGCATTTTTGGTGGCACAAAATGTTACTTCCTCTTAATTGTTTTTTTTTTTTTGAAAACGGTTGCTCCTACAGTGTTGCACTATAGTTCCCGGAAAGATGCAAGTCGCTTGTACTTTACACTAAGATATTTTAAAAACACTTTGACCCAAAGACTTGAAATTTGGAATAAAGTAGTAGATTTTTTTTTAAAAGTCTCTATGTCAAAGCGTTCTTGAAATATCGTAGTGTAAAGTTGTTACGACTTGCATGTTTGCGCAAATTATAAATGACATTTTTTATGTATTTTTACCCAAGGAATCTATCATTTTTACAAAAAATCCTAAAAAATTCACATAAAAAAGTTTGCCAAAAATATGCTATGGCTCAAATATTTCGTCCATCTCTGGACTGGTTTAAAAAAGTAAATTAACATAAACTAATTGCCCTTATTAATACTAGTATAGATACTCTAGCTTAAAGGGTAACAGAGTTATTAACTTAAAACCTTATTTTTAGTATAATTTTAAAGGGTCGTATCTCCCTTGGGGCTCATTTTCGGACCAACCTTTATAGAAACTTTTTTTATATTTTTGTATGCAGAATCGCCTTCCAGTCTTTCAGTATACTATCCACTGAAGAGTATACTTTGAACATTGAAGCATTTATATAACTCGACTTTTAAAAATGTGCGGTTTTCACACAATTAAAAAGTGTAATTTATTATTAGTGTACAAATTTAAAATGTATAACAACAATGCGGATAAAAGTTTTTTAAATCCTTTTTTTTTATTAAACTAAAATACTATAATAGGTTTAGGTTTTAATTTTTGTGAAAATTATCACTGTTTTTTAACAAAATATGTATAATGCAAAGAAAACCAGATTATCGTAAATTATAAAAAATAAGTACACTGATAAAAAGGATTTATCCAATACATACAGAAAATAAGACAATTACCAGCTTTATTTTAAATAGATAAACTCAATAATAACCCCCGCGTGGCTTTTACTTTATTGAGTGGATAATTATTTATTTTACCCACTCAACTGTCACTTGTCAAATTATTTTCTTCGTTTACTGTTTTATTTACGTCCTACAGCCCATTGGTTTGAGCCCAAAACCTTCAAAAAACTGAATAAATTAAAAATGATTACAATGAAATTTACTTCACATTGTGAAGTTCAATTCACTAGAAAAAAGTACTGTCAAAACGAAAAAAAAAAAAAAGAATTAAAGTTTTATAATTCAAAAAGCACCAGTGTTATATTGTGAACATTAATAAACCCAAATGTGTCAATAATAATATGTTCTGTTTTTCAAGCAAGATATTAAATTAAAAATCGCACAGTAAATATTTTTATCCAATACATACAGATAATAAGACAATTACCAGCTTTATTTTAAATAGATAAACTCAATAATAACCCCCGCGTGGCTTTTACTTTATTGAGTGGATAATTATTTATTTTACCCACTCAACTGTCACTTGTCAAATTATTTTCTTGTAAATGTCATTAAAATTTTTAATAAAAATATGAATTCCTAAGCTATTTATTGGATAAAACCTTGTATGGCACTCATGGGTAAACCGATACCAATATCTTACTTTACCCACATGTACCATAAATAACTATTACAACAGGTTTGAATAGTATATGTTTGTGTATAGAATAGAGTTATGTTTTATAAAATAAACTACGCAGTATATTCGCACATCCAATAATCGAATCTGTTTTGAAAATATTCACTGTGCGATTTTTAATTTACTATCTTGCTTGAAGAATAGACCATAAGTAGACCGTAGACAAAAGTTATTGTATTATTAGATAGCTAATATTATTTTAATTTATTTATGTATTATTATTTATTCGTGTAAGCATTAAATAACAAAATCCACTTTATTTGATCAAAAATTTGTTGTAAGCACGATATATAACTAACGATTCAATTACATGAAGTGATAATGTATGTACCAATAAATTAGTTTTTTCACCACCAGCCTAAAAACACATTTTTATTACTGTTCTTTTTATTGGTAGAAATATTATTTCTCTACCTATGACGTCAGAGGTTCTAAAAATAATGAAATTGCACCATGGTTAATAATGAATTTTTATTCAGCTGTTTTAGCATCTGACGTTTCACATAATTTCATATATTATATATAAATCACATTGCTATTTACAAGTGTCTTTAGGCACCAAATTTATTTATTGCATGATAAATTAAAAAATATTAACTAAATTAGTACCTATAAAACATGTTTTACAAAAAACACTTCGAAAAGTGAAAATCATTGGTCCATCATATTCAAGCATAGATTATGCGACCCGTATATTACCGTAAGGATCATAGATTACTAGAGGTACAACCCCCATATATTGATTTTTGAGGCAATAGATTCTCCTTCATAGTTTTCGCCTGTCTCCTTATTCTGGAGGAGTACCAGAATCATCACTTTGCATTTCACTTTCCATTTTTATATATTTTATCACACTTAACACGGAAACACTTTTTAACTTAATAATTTTAGCAGATCACCAGAAAATTTCTACCAGAAATGTCAAGTTATTCATTTGTTTTTTTAATGGCCGCGAACAACCAGCTTGATATTTTGAATTAATGAGATTTTCATTAAATTTTAGTAAAATAAATAAATAAATAGCTAATTAATTGTACTGGTAGTGAAAAAAATAATATATTTTCCACGTGAGTGAAGATTTAACATTTTAGACCGCGTCTTGCGGCCTTCGCGCTACCGCGCTCATTCCCCAATTTGACGCAGGTAAATAATATACTATTATTATTTATTTAAGGTGGGTGCGCCAATTATTACCATGTTCCTAATATCGCCACCCCCTCTTAAACTTGTTAGTTCGCCCTCTGTGTCACGGATGGCACTGCCAATATATCGAAAAGATGCCTTTAAATATAATGTATGTGTATCCAGTTGGTATTGGCGTACACAAAAACGCAGTTCGTGTTTCGTGCTATTCCACTATAAAAACTTGCTAAATTGTGCTGACTGTCGCAAGCTGGGTAGCATCAATTACTGCAGGACAAGAACGTAATAAAGTAGTCACAAACATGCACTTTCTTGGCCCATATGGTTTTTCACTCAATAAAGAAGCTAAAAGGTAATTTTTGAGATTTTTGTAGCTGTGTTCATAATATTGTCATGCGACGTAGATGACAACAAAAAAATAACAAAAATAAAAAACAACGAGAAAAGAAAGTAACGAAGAAATCACAGAGTTCTGAATCTTGGTTCTGGTTTTTATTCAAAGAGAATGGCCAGGCCGATATGAGATTGTAATTGATACGTACATAAAAATTGCGTGGGTCTTACTAAAAACGTAAATTTTTATTTAAGTGCTCAAATTGTATATAAAAACAGAAAAAATAAATGAAAATTGATTATAAAAACATAAAATAAAAAAGTGCGGTGGAACCGTACTATTTTCAGCTTATTTCTTTGTGTAACAATATACTATTATCAAACAGATAACTACATAGTTACTATCCACCAACCATATAAAGTGAAAATGTTTTAATTCATTCGTACCCTGGCACAGGAAAAACCGGAAAACTGTGTTTGGAATGCAATTAGACAAAAGGTAACGATAGGGGATAAATGCGGGAAAACTTATCATTCCCGACACGGCAGCAGCCGCAGGAACGCACCCAAGGTCCTGCAGGAAGACGGGCCTTTTTACTGCAGTCATTTGTTCTCAAAAAGGATGTCTGCTTGTTTTTTTTTTTTACTCTACGCTTTTATCAAAAGGGAACTAGTATATCATGAAATTAGTTTGGACTTAAGAAAGAATTATTATTAAAGATATTCCGATTTTTATTTTATTTATTGTACAGTTAAAGAGTTGCTTGAGTGGCTAACATCGTCTTTTCCTTTATTTTTGCTTTAAAGTTTTTATGATTGAAATGACGTAAAATTTACTAATTTTTAAAGAAATATACTATTGAATTAAACAATAGTGAAAACCCAATACCGATATCTTTATTAATAACCGATTGTTTTCGGGTCGAAAATAGTATATTCTATAACTAGTATGGAATAGACAATATTCCGCGCGAGCGGAAAGTTTGTCATACGAGCCGGCAGGCGAGAATGACGGTCCCGCGAGCGCGGAATAACTATTCCATACGTGTTGTAGACTATACTTTTTCTTCGACTGCAAATATGAAACACTGTATGGCTTTAAACTGCGGACAAGGTTAAAAATAATGTTTTTTGTGACTCGACATTGTAAATGCAACAAAACACATATTTTTAAATAAAGCAATTAATGTTATTTAATAATTTTATCAAATCAGTACCTAAAAAATATTTTTATTTAATTTTAGCACATATTTACAAATTATAATGCAAAAATTGAAGATTATGTCAGATTGTTGTGACAGATATCAGATTTAAATATTTAACAATAGATGGACCAGTTTTAATTTTATGAACCAAATTAATAAAAAACTAATCAAATATTAAAAAAAACTAATAAACTTTATTTAATTTTAACTCAAAACTTTAAATTGCATTAAATTATTCAATGTTTCATGGTAGAATATATTTTTGCTAATTTTGCTACAGTTTTCTTTACTTTTATAAACAAGAGATGGCACTACATGTGGTCATTCTAACACTTGATACGGAATATTCATACCGTATCTAGAGCTAGAATGGATTCATTCTGTGTTTGAAAAGTGTGTGTATTTGCTTAAATTCTAAAGCAGTCGTAGAAAAAAGCCTTACAAATGCCAAAAATTGCATTTTAACCAATCGAAACAGAGTACATACAACTCACTCAAACATATAGTCAAGTCACGTGACTATCGTGTGCTCTCTCCCACTCTATGACTATGAACGGCAAAGTGGGAAGGACATATGTTCATGTGACTTGGTTCGGAGAAAATGTTTACGACACATATTTTTTCCCAATCATGGACAAGAAAAACACTGTAGAGTTTTTTTATACGAATGGTGCCTTATGCTTTTTTAAAAAATTAAAATTCACGAAAATTAAGCTTTTTTTGCTTATAAATGATTTTTTAAGATCATATAAAATTATTTGAAGTGGTTATAATTATAGGTTATAGGACCAAAATAAATGCTTTTTTAACGTAAAATCGCCAACGTTTCGAGCACCTAAACGTTCGCTCTTCTTCAGGGCTACAACAAGGTTTATTAATTAGAACCTTGTTGTAGCCCTGAAGAAGAGCGACCGTTTAGGTGCTCGAAACGTTGCGAATTTTACGTTAAAAAAGCATTTATTTTGGTCCTATAACCTATAATTATAACCACTTCAAATAATTTGATTAAGGACATATAAAAAATGGAAAATTATATAAAATTTAAATGTAGATCGGATATTTGGTTCATGAGTTGAAGTGGGCACAGAAAACGTGACATACGGATGACAGACAGATAGGATAACAAATTTTTCTATCTACAACTCGGAGAATTCTAAAAAAAGAAGCATTATATTTTTTCATGAATAAACCTAAAAAAGTATGCCAATTTGTTTTTGTTCTTGAGTCTTATACAGATAAAGTAAAAATGGTTAGGTACTTTAGATAATGCCTTAAATGTAGATGAAATGAAAGAAAAGAAAGCGTATCAGTTTTAAATGAAATCCACATCAATTTTTATTTTATATTTTAAAATTCTAGATATAAAGTTTTTTTCTGAAAATGAATACAATTTTAGTCGATTTAAATACTGCATATTAAATTAACAAAATGATACAAGAAAAATTTACTGTTTTTACTGAGTAAAATATTCACTACTTCACGAGCATATGTGAGTGTCGCGAGCATTGTCAAACGTACACCAGCGTTAAAGAGTGTTTGCAGGTATATGTGAGCATACACGAGCATTCTCCAGCCTTCACGAGCATACACGAGCATTCGCCAGCCTTCACGAGCATACACGAGCATTCACGAGCATACGCAAGCGTACGAGAGTATACGCAAGCATACGCGAGTATTTACAAGCGTTCGTAAGATTATTCGAGGCTTTGAAAGCGTTTTTAAGCTTTCATGAGCATTCACAAGTGTTCCCGAGCATGCTCGAGTATGCTCGATTATGCATACGCAAGCAAATAGTTTTATATGAATGTAAGAAAGTCTTGATTTGATTTTTTTTTTAATTTTCATTTATTATATTATTTCCCATTAGTATACTCTGAAATTTGTGGTGCATTATCATTTAAATCTGGTATTATCATTTTAACTATTCAAATAACGTAATACCTATTATTATGATGATTCTAATATATCGGCAATATGTTGCAAATGTAATGTAAATTAACATGTTGTTCCACTAATTGTTAAATTTGTTTATGACCTAAATATTTATTATCCTGCAAAGCAAAATTGTATTAATTTATTATTCCATCAATCTATTTTCTAATCATCGTACAGAGTGATATTGGTAGACTGACAGTTTCGGGCTGCTGGCCCTCTTCAGTACCAAGAGTCAACTCTGCATGCTGATTAAGAAAACGGTTTTAGACTTTATTCGAAAAAGGAATATAGCCATTAGATTGATGTAGACTTGTGCGCCATCTATTGCTAGATGTAGACAACTACTCAACCTGCAATATGCGGGCAGGCAGGCTGTTTTTGGAATGACCTATCGTTTAAATCTAATTAGGTTGGTAGCAGTGTGTCTCCTTATTTAAAACAGAAGGGTGGTATAATTGAATTAAATTCCATCCGAATTAGTCCAAATTTGTCCTAAAAAATGTCAGCTTTAGCAAATTTAAATAATTATAATCAGGAAAATCCAATTTAAGGTCGTTAATTCTGTATTCTTAAAATCTATTGACTTAAACATACAGTTACTTATTTTAAGTTTTTGACATTAAAAATATTACATTATGAAATTAGTTCACATACGTGATGCATAAATTTTTTTCTACTACCTAAAGCTAGTGACCCAAATATCAGTTAAAAATATACTATATATAATACAGGGTGTTTCAGAAATAAGGTACTAAAATTTTAAAGGGTTATGCTGGGTCTCAAAAAAGTTCATAATGTCAAAAAATCTAATTAAAAAAAAGTATTGGGAAAAAAAGTGACATTGCAATTCACCCGACCCTTCCGCTCGGCTGGCTAGCGAGCCTGGTTTGCGTCGGCTCTCTATAGACTAGATCTTCTGCGTTTGAAAATTTGGTATAATGTATTTTAAATTCATTTTTCTATTTTGCGACTCTTATAAGCTCATAATCACATGCATTTTGCGTGTTCTTATAAGCCCATTAGAGGTCTGTACTTTTTGTTCTTTTGAGTTGGCAACAGACCTGGCCTATCGCTTGATGTTTTCCGTGCAAATGTCAATGTCGATTTAAAGTTGAATTTTCTACAAAATTTTGTGTTTAGGTTATTTTTACCATGTTAAAGTTGTGACTTGGTTAATTGCAGTAAAAAAGACAAGAGATGACAATAAATTATATCAAAATATCATTTGTCCTTAGAATTTTAAACATGGTGTAAACTGTAATGCCAATCCAAAACAGAAATCCCTAAATCAGTCATCAATTTAAATGTAAGTTTTTTGAAATTTTAGAGCAAAATAGAAAAAATTGTATAAAGCACTCATTTCATAACACGTTTTTAGCGCACTAGTACATTAGAAAACTCGCCGCAAGCGGCTCGTTTTCAAACTTGTACTCGTGTGCTAAAAACGTGAGTTATGAAACTAGTACTTTAATATACTATTATGTGTACATAGAAACTACATATCACATGTAATTACATGTACATGTACATGCTTATCGTTGGGTATACATGCTTATCGTTGGGTATACTTGCACATAAAAATGCCTACTTTAAATATTTTGGTAAAACATTTATTAGAATAAGCTGATTGTCGCCATCTTCCTCAAAAAACTATTATAGTTACAACAACGTTGTTGTATTATTAAATAATATGAATAGTGTATTTAATATAACGTTATAATGTTTTAAAATAATCGTAAAAATGGTATTATATTCCTCAAACTTGTTGCAATACCGTTTGGTGTACTATTTTTAGGTTTTTCTATCAGTGTACCAAGTCCGACACAGTACCGACTGGACTTTGACCAAAATCGTAATTATTTCGATGTTTTTGCGGATAAAATAACAAATTATCAATACCGACATCAATTATCGAAGTTTGAAAGCCCCACAAGATATTTGTAATTAGCTTGATATCGATTGATTAAACAATTAGCAATATATCTATATGGCTTTTAATGTCAATAGATTTACAATAAAAACTATATAAACAGTTGCAAGTATTTTAACAAAATATTGGCACTATCTTAAAACGTTATAAAAAGGAAATTGTGTGAACAGGCAACCATTAATGCACCTATGTGTTTTAGAATTTATTAATATTTAAAAGTCTAAATCTCCATAACGTTATATTCTAGCAAAAACTTTATATAATTTTTTTTTGAAAGTGGATAATAAATGAGCTATCATAAAAAAACTTTATCCAATACATACAGATAATAAGACAATTACCAGCTTTATTTTAAATAGATAAACTCAATAATAACCCCCGCTTGGCTTTTACTTTATTGAGTGGATAATTATTTATTTTACCCACTCAACTGTCACTTGTCAAATTATTTTCTTGTAAATGTCATTAAAATTTTTAATAAAAATATGAATTCCTAAGCTATTTATTGGATAAAACCTTGTATGGCACTCATGGGTAAACCGATATTGCCCTCTCGAAAATTAACCTGCTTGGCTGACGCCTCACAGGTTAATTTTCTCATGGGCAATATCTTACTTTACCCACTAGTACCATAAATAACTATTAAAGGCCATTATTTGAAAAACATTTTATTTTAGGAAATAATTGTTTATAACACTTTTTGAACAATTAAGTTCATTATAACCAAAAAATGCTAAAAGCAGGAGTTTTACCCCATATTACCCCCAAAATTTAATAATTTCCATTTTGGAGAGTACGCCCATATTAATCGTATAGGAAAATAGCGTTACAGGGGGGGTCCAAAATGATCAAAATTTGCGTTACGTAATACGTTCCCTAAACGCTAGAAGAGTATAATACGGTGCTTTCGAATTTTTTAAAAAGTCCAAAATAGAAAAAGTTCTTGGATACAAAGTTACTTTTTTTTCACCAAACACATTTAAATATGTTTCGTGAAAACATAGATAACTTTGAAAATGTTTGTCTGTTCGTCTGTCAATCTGATATCACTTTTTTCTATATAAGATAACTCAAAAACATATTATCCGAACAACTTGAAATTTTCAGGTAAAATTAACTTCTACGACAGGAAGATCCTTATAGTTTTAAAAAAAATCCCTTAAAAACAAAAAAGTTATTTTTAAAAAATCGGATACTAAAAAAAAACGTGTTGAGGTAATTTTTTCAGGAAAAATTTAAGATCAACCTTTCAAAAAATAAAAATTAAAAACTTTCGTATTCTTAAAAGATAAAAATCGAATGTCGTTTTTTTCTTTGAAAAACACCAATATATATACATATGTATAGTTATAGAAAAACACCGATATATATATACATATGTATAGTTAATATGTATAGTCAATATTGTTGTGTGTAACAAATTAGTCGTAAAATGTTTCGATTTAGTGACCTTTATAAAAATTTACCTCATAATTCGGCAAAATTATTCCGTAAGCTTATGTTTCTGTGTTTATTTTCAACGTTGATGAGTCATAACTGAGTTTACGCCGAATACTAGATATTATATTGATTAAAACGTTTAAGCGCATTTATTATTGTAATTACATTTAAAATTTAATAACATTTCCTACTGTACGTTTATTCTACGTTGTCATTAATTGTTATTGAATTTAATTATTTATATAAATGGTTTATTCGTCATTTTATTTAATGTTTATATAACATATTTTATGGTAATATTTAATTTTAACTGTCAAAAATTAATTTATAAAAAAACACAAAAATTAAGTTAACGTCAATGGACTGCCGCCTATTTAGATAAGATAAAGAGAGAAGTTCTACAGAAAGAGATAAAAGTATAATTATTATTGTTTTAAAATAAAATTATGCATATTTTAGGTAAAAATAACATTTTAGATTATATTTTAAATTACATGAAGGTAGGATATTGTTTTTTTTAAATAAAAAATTATTTTTTTTATTTTTATAACACAGCCAACCAACTAATAACTCTCTTTCTAGAATACGCATACCGTTAATATAAATTATCGCCAACATATCGGTTTGTTTGTAAACAAATAGTAGGTATATTCGGGCCTGAACAATAACAATTACCAGTAACTGTTATTGTTGTCTCTGTTAGAACAAAGCTGTGCGAGTAAGACAGACAAATGTATATGTTGGCTACGTTTTTGTCAGCTTTTTTGAAATCTTCGCCAAAAAGTCAAAATCTTTGACCATGTTTTTTTTCACTAAAACTTTTTAATTAACCATACATTTTATTTTAAATCTATATTATAAATATTTTTGTTATCATTATAAATTAAATGTTTATGTTGGGTACCAAAAGTAATACTACTTACGAAAATTTATTCGTATAAAACTTACTGACAGGAAATTAAAAAGGCTTCCTTCATCACAACTTCAACCCCCCGACAAAAAGTTATTGCCGGTTATTGCCTAAAAACAAAAAAAAAGTTCCCACTACTGCTAAAATTACAACTTATATATTTTTAAGCCACGAAATTTATACATTTTTCGAATTTTAAGATAGATGGGGAAAGGCTACCCCCATCCCCCCATAGCTACGACCCTGGCACTGCAACAAATTATTAAATTAATATTTTGACCGTGTTTTAATACAAAAAGAAAACAACGCCAAAAACTTTGTTAACTAAACCGACAGTTTCGTTTATTCTTTGTAAACATCCTCAGGGTTGACTAAAATATTAAAATTACGTAATAAGTACACTTACAAAATAAATGTAAATAGTACATATCTCACATATATAAATACATATACACACGAAACTTTCCCAAATAAAATTAATAGATGTAATTATAAGTATACTTAAAGCATAAAAGGCATTTTAGTCATAGATTTTTTGAATGGTAACATATAGTCAAATATAGACCAGATAAAAACAGAAAGAAAAATATAAACAAACATTTAAAAAAACGCCACCCACTACGGTAAAATCAGTTTTGACTGACACAGTACTCTCCTGCTACAAATTAATTAAAACATACACTGTTAAAAATAAAATATAGCGGTAAAGTACATTAACATAAAATACAATGTAAAGCTATTGCATCACCTTTTAACATAAAGTTATGTAGAGACGATGTTTAACAACTTTAAAATTTTTAAATAACGACAAAAAATGATGTTTACAAAGAATAAACGAAACTGTCGGTTTATTAACTAAGTTTTGGCGTTGTTTTCTTTTTGGCCTATATCCCACAACTCAACCAATTTTTTAAATATTTGAGGTCGTTACCAGTTTTTAATTAAAAGCATACAGCTTTTGGCCAAATTACTTATTTTTATCAAATTGACGTGATGTGGGTTAATTCATTGTTTCAAAAAAGCGAAGGTAATATAATTTTAATAATAAATTCATTAAGTTGAACCTAAATAAACCAAGGTATTTCAATAAAGTTTAGAAATTTCTGGCTATAGGGGAAAGGGGGGAATAGGTGGCCTCTAGGGTAATGCTGGCCCTCGTATATCTCAGTTGTATATAAATTTTTCAAACAAATACTAGTTTTATACAGCATACTTTTAAAGTTTTATTAATAATAATAATAATAATAATAATAATAATAATTTTATTTAATCTTCTGACCATATTAAATGGCATGAGACAAGTCAAAGTACAAACATTTAAATAAATAAATTGCAATAAATAAATACATGAATGAATAAACACAATACATTTACAGGTAGTTCCAGGTTAATCTGACATAAATTCGGACATCTTGTAGTAATGCTTTTCCCAAAGATACTCTTTAAGTTTTTTGTTGAAGGTACGGTATGGTTTAAGGCTTGATATTGAAGGTGGCAGGTTGTTTAATATTTTAACACAGTTATAATACGGAGACCTCTCATACATTGTCGATTGATGTTTTGGTATCCTAAGATCTTCATTTTTTCTTGTTCCATAATTGTGGTTTGAAGAGTTAGTATCGAAGAGATTTGGGTTTTTGTAGGCATAACTGGCACATTTTAATATATAGATGCAATATATCGTTAATATTTTTTTATCCTTAAATATCGTTTTGCATGATTGCATCGGTTTTAAATTGTACATTAATCTGAGAATACGCTTTTGTGCTACAAAAACTCTTTGTAATTCTGTGGATTTTCCCCATAGTAAAATATTGTAGGACAGGTGTGTATATGCCAGTGCGTAATATGTAGTTCGTAGCGTATTTTCACAAACGTTTTGTCTTAGTTTAAGTATGGCATAATAGGCGCTATTAAGTTTCTTACACACATGTCGGATTTGGTCTTCGAATATGAGTCTATTATCTAAATATGATCCTAGGAATTTTACAGTATTTGAGGTTTTATCGGAAACTATTTTTGGTACCTTTTTATAAAAGTTTATGTATACCGTTTTATTTTCATTTAATATCAGTTTATTTTTGTAGCACCAGCTATTCATTTTTTCGATGACTTGTTGGACTTTTAATTTAAGCTCTTCTATAGTTTTTGCAGTTACAATCGCTGATGTGTCGTCGGCAAAATTTATAAAGAATTCGGACAGGTTTAAGTCATTGATGAAGAGAAGGAAAATTAAGGGAGCCAGTATTGAGCCTTGAGCAGCTCCAATATCGATGTCGTACATATCCGAGTTTGTGTTATTGACATTGACAATAAGTTTTCTGTCAGATAAAAAAGATAAAATCCAGTCCAAGATCATACCCCTGATTCCTAGATTATATAATTTAGTTTCAACAAATTTTGGGTCGAGAGTGTCAAATGCACGAGATAAGTCAAAGAATAACGCCATAACTATCATATTTTTGTCCAGGGTTTGATAAATGTAATCGACGAATCGAGCTGACGCAGTTTCAGTGGAACGTCCTGATCGAAATCCGTGTTGATTTTCTGATAGAATTTGGTATTTTTCGATAAAACTTATAAGTCTATTGTAAACTACACGCTCAAATATTTTTGAAAATATGCTTAGGAGTGATATCGGTCTGTAGTTTTCAGTACTTGTGAAATCTCCTTTTTTATGAACTGGAATTATAGACGCGAGTTTCAATGACGAAGGAAATTTGCCACTTAATACGGAATTCATTTCCATGAAGAAAAAAACAATAATAAGGCTAAAAATTACAAAAAACCTTAGAAGGTCCTTATTCCCCCCTTTCCCCTATGAACAGAATAACACGCAAACAAAGATATTCATTCAAGAAAATAAAAAAGAGTACCTATATGCAGAAAAATGTTTTGTGTAAAGAAACTAATCAACAAAAAGAATATTTTATAAATTGCGATAGGTAAGTCATGAATTTCTAACATATTAAAATATTCCTTATTTACAAAATGCAAAAAGCCATATAAATGACAATTTTAGATAACCTTACTTTCTATTTTCTATGCAACCTAGCGTATTTCAATTTTATCTCAGGATCCCTTTTTATCTGTAAGTATTCCGATAAGAACATGTTGCAGGCGGCAATATTTCATATAGTTTGGCGCTACAGCAATATGTGGAATGTAAACTACGAGAAGATTTCCGTCAAATAAGTTTTAAAACATTTTAAAAAGAAAATGTATCGTATATTTTCGGAAAATCGGTTGGTTATTATGATTTAATGTCCATAATAAAATTTTATCAAAAATAACTGCATAGAGAAAATAATCAAGAGTCTTTAGGTTAACCCTCTGCCACAAACACGGCGTATATTTTACGCCTCGATAGTATGCAATTTGTGATTTCTCACAACTCCGACTAAATACGGCTTTCCGAGTATCAGTACCTTTCGAACATTCAGTTTAAGCCCCAACTCCGAGCGAAAAATTCGTATGTTGCACAGTGATTTTTCACGTGTTCATTTAAAGTTTGAGGGCGTAAAAAATACGCCGTGTCTGTAAGTACGTAATAATAAAATCAACAGGGTTTATCCATTGCAAAAATATTATTTTTTTTTAGAATTATATGCTTATGTTGTTTATTTATGATTAAGTTTTTAATTTTTTATTATAAATATTTTTTTTTTTTTCGTTTTTCTACCAAGTTATTTAAATAAATTTTCCTACCAAGTCAAAATTAACAAAAATTACCATTATATTACAAATTATATTATATAAATAACTTATTTAAATAACATGTTCTATTTCATTTATAATTAAATAATTAAAGCATAAAGAACACGTTTTTAATCGTTAAAACGATAAATAAGTCAAAATATCAAAAAAATTGTTCGACTATTAAATTTTTTTAAGGGAGGCGTAATATTTACGCCGTGTCTGTGGTAACGTTGCATAAATAGAGTGTCTGTGGCAGAGGGCCAAAATTAAGAATTTTGTGCTTGAAAATGATTCTATTAATGTTAGTTTATCCCATTATTAAAACAAAACTAACTAAAATAAGGCAACGAACTAATAACTCTTCTCTCTAGAATAGGCATTTCATTTGTAAAAACTGAAAAAAAAAACGTAGCCAACATATACATTTGTCTGTCTTACTCGCACAGCTTTGTTCTAACAGAGACAACAATAACAGTTACTGGTAATTGTTATTATTCAGGCCTGAATATACCTACTATTTGTTTACAAACAAACCGAGATGTTGGCGATACTTTATATTAACGGTATGCGTATTCTAGATTGAAGAGTTGTTAGTTCGTTGCTACGTCCAAATGCAACTAGGTCTTTTGCGCTGTTGCCAAATTGTGCAGATATATTAAATCTTTGCTTTTAGGTTTTTTTGGGTTTTTTTTTTGCAAAAAACACCAAAACAACGAAAAACCAAAGCAAAAAAAATACCAAAACAACCAAAAACCAAAGATAAATTAAACTGCACAATTTGGCAACAGCGCGTAGAAGTTAGTTTGTTACAACAGTTCAGAACTGTCTGTTATTAGTTGTATTTGAATATAACTGTTGTTAAGTTTACACTTATTTTTAAGGAAAATTAAGGTAATTAATGGTAATAGTTAATGTTAGTGCTAAATACAGCCTGTTCCAGAACTCGCGTACCAAAATTTAAGAGGTGATTCTACATCCAAAAATATGAAAAAAAGTTTCTATAAAGGTTGGTCCGGAAATGAGCCCTAAGGGAGCTACGGCCATTCGAAGATGACGTATTGAATGGGGAACAAAAAAAAGCACCAATAAAATTTTAATGCTGCAGGGCGATTCTTCATTTAAAACTGAGCAAAAAAGTATTATACACCAAAACACCTAAATTTAATATTAAAAGAGTAATAGCCTTTTAAAAAGTAACGTTTTTGGTGGCACAAAATGTTACTTCCTCTTAATTGCATTTTTTTTTTGATAACGGTTGCTCCTACAGTGTTACACTATATGATATTTTATATGTATTTTTACTCTAGAAATCTATATTTTTTACAACATATCCAAAAAACATACACATAGAAAAGTTTGGGGCAAAAATGTTTTAAGCCTCATATATTTTGTCCGTCTGGGCACGCCTCTGGATAAATTAAAAAAATAAATTAACATAAACTTATTGCCCTTATTAATACTAGTATACATGCAAAAGCTCGCCGCTCTAGCTTAAACGGTACCCGAGTTATTAATTAAAAACCTTATTTTTATTACAATTTTAAAGGGCCCTAGATCCCTTAGGGCTCATTTCCGGACCAACCTTTATAGGAACTTTTTTTATATTTTTGGATCTAGAATCACCTCTTAAATTTTGGCATGACAGTTATGGATCACCCTGTATAATTGTAGGATAAATCAACCTTAAGTTGTATGCGAACTTTCAAGTATTACGTAACGCAAATTTTGATCATTTTGGACCCCCCCCCCTTTAACGCTATTTTCCTATACCATCAACATGGGCGTAACACTCCAAAATGACCCCCACCCCCTACACAGTGGGTTTTTGGAAAGTTTAGGTTTGACAAAAATGACGAAGAAAACCACACTCTGATCGTGATTCATGATTATTTGGACATTACAAAACCACTTTTTCTAAAATCGAGTTAGCTCGTTTTTGCACTTTTTTTTTCGAAAATCAACATAGCAGGAGTATAAAAAATTGAGTGTTTAAAAATGTTACTTTGTTTCTTATCTTTACAATTTTTTTTGATTTAGGACACCACCAAAATCATTCCAATAGTTTTAAAATTTTTCTTTTAAAGTCCTCTTTTGTGCAGTAACCGAGCAAATACAAAATTTTTTATAAAGTAATTTTGTGTAACCTATGCGTACACGGCTAGGGTTACCAGGTGCTAAATTCGAAATCCCGGTCGTGACCGGTAAAAAATCCAGATATTATACGAAAAGCCCGGTTTTGGTGCACAAATTACCGACATTTTTTATTGACCGCTAGCGGTTAAGAGTTCTTATTATTAGAGTTTTTGACAACAGATTTATAATTTTTAAAGTAATTTTTATTATTTTGTACATTTTACTAATATTTATTTTTTTATTACCTATTATAATAATAAATAATGATTAAACTCTAACTGTAAAAAAAAACATAACTCTAAATAATTAAATTTTAACTTAAAAATAAAGTTAAAGGTGTGTTGAAGAAAAATCCACAACCGCTTTTCTTAAATATTTTTTATAATTGGAATTTGAAAGTAAATTAATTTTATATTTCCCCCAATATTTTTTAAATTCCCTATGTAATGTTTTCTTATATTAAACCCTAGCAAATCAGCTATTGTGCAGTTTTCTACTAAAACTAGAAATCAGAGTATTTTAGCAAAGTGCTCTAATAAAACCATCCCAGTGCTAGACTCCTTTAAGTTATTAGGAGTGACCTTGGACTCTACTCTCTCATGGTCGACACATATTAATCTGGTTGTAAATAAAATGAAAAGCTGTAACTATGCTTTGATAAATTTAAAAAAAAATGTGGATTTAGCCACGTTAAAAATATTTTATAATGCTAATGTAAAAGCACATTTACAATACGGGATTGTATTGTGGGGAGGGTCCAGTCATGCAGAAAGGTTGCTTATCATTCAGAAGAGGTCGGTAAGGTTGATATCGGGCGCAGAGTATAGAGACCACTGTAAACCTTTATTTGTAAAGCACGAAATAATGACCGTAACAGCCTTGTACCTTTTTAATTTAGCATTATATGCATTGAGTAATAAGGATCTATTTATATCAAACTCTGAAATCTCCGAGGGTCCTATAACTAGACATGCAACTGATATCTCAATTCCTCAACATAGACTAGTTTTTTATGAAAAAGGACCGATCTTCATGGAGATAAAGCTTTTAAATAAATTACCTGTTTGTCTCAAGGAAGGAACTATGTCTCAATTAAAAAGTAAGCTAAAATTATTTTTTCTTAGTAATCCTTTTTATAACACTAACGAATTCTTTCAATTTAATTTTCAAAATTACCAGTGTTCATAATATCTTTTTTTATTAAGTCTTATATGTATGTCACAGTCTCTTGTAACATATCAGGTAGTTACTTATGCATTTTATATTATATTTATATATGTGTTTTTTTTTTAATATTAATTATTGAATTTTGACAATATCCGATACTTGTAAAAGTCTGTGGAAATAAATATATCTTATCTTATCTTATCTTATCTTCCCCTGCTTGTTCTGACCAAAAACCCAACCCTTTTAAAGTCTTTTAGTTTATAGTTTATTTTAGTAAAAAAAAAACAATATACCAAGGTAAAAAAATACTTTTGCAGCCTCGGATTCTTATATCTCAAGATTCTAAGTATCTCGGGATATACCTAATACACCTCTGCTATAAAAAATGTATTTTCTATAGGTATACCTATTTTATTATGTATTTGTGTAATTAAGTTTTTTTTTTGTATTTGCTCGATTATTGCATAAAAGACGACATTAAAAAAAGAATTTTAAAACTATTAGAATAATATTGATGGTGTCCTAAATAAAAAAAAAATAGTAAAAATAAAAAACAGAGTAACATTTTTAAACGCTCAATTTTTCATATTCCTGCTATGTTCATTTTCGAAAAAAAGTGCAAAAACGAGCTAACTCGATTTTAAAAAAAGTGGTTTTGTAATGTCCAAACAAGCCTGAATGACGATCACAGTGTGGTTTTCTTTGTCATTTTTGTCAAACCTAAACTTGCCAAAAACCCACTGTGCCCAAGGAGCGTTACGTAATACTTGAACATTCCCTATGCTTAAATAATCTTAATTATTGATAATGAATTAAGCATAAACATTTGTTATACAGAATTTACTTTACTTTTTAAATTGCTTTTCATTTTTTTTTAACAGATTTTACCCAAAAACAAAGCAACACTTTATTTTTCGTTTCATCAAAACAAAAAGGTGATAAAAAGAAAAAAAAATATCAAACCTAAATATAAACTAACAGTACAATATATAATCAAATTTTGTTGGGATAACATTTTGTAGAAAACAAAGACCTTTTTATAAAGAAGTTCTGTAAAAGAACACTTTTATTTTGGTTGTCTTTTTCCTATTTTTTCCTCTGCTATTTTTTTAATGCTTATCCTGAAATACTTTCAGAGATAATATAAAAAAAAATCTCTTATCTTGGATTATATTTTACAAATAGTAAGAATTTTAATCTATGACGAAAAATAGGGAAGACATTGGATTTATTAATCCTAAAAATAAAGGATTTATAAAAAGCTATTGATTTTAGACATTTCCAGTAAATCATGTCAACAATTTTAAGGGGTGATTCTACATAGGAAAATATGAATAAAAGTTTCCATAAACATATGTCTAAAAATGCGTCGTAAGGGTGGTTTTTATTTAATAACTCAGGAACCCTTTGAGATATAGCAACGAGGTTTTGCACGCGAACTAATATTAATAAGGCACATCTTCGTATGTTATTTTCATGTAATTATTTTAACCAGGGATGTGTAAAACGGGGGGGCCTTATTAGTTTTTTATCCCAAAATTTTACTGTGTATTTTTTTTGTAATTTTATTTTTGGAATATGATTCCTCAGGTCAAATTACATAAAAACGTCACTCTTGTTCTAATGTAGTAGTAGTAAATTTTGGGTTGGCCAAAGCCGGACAACTAGGCCATTTCTGGCCCTTTTTGTCACCCCAGGCAATCCCAGCCATTTACTAATTTGAGTCCTCCTTGAACCTGCCCGTCCTTTCAATAAAGGTCAGGGGAGATCTCTTAGTTCCTCTTGGTTGAGTCTTTGAGTTTCAAAGACTTGCAACCTGATCCTGTCATATCTGACACACTCGGCTAAGTAATGAGAGGATGTTTCATCCTCTCCGCAGTCTGGACATAGCGGACTTTCTAGAATCCGCATTGTTCTAATACTGTAGGATTAACCGTTTTCGAGAAAAATTAATTTGAAGGTGAAATTTCACGGATCGAGGACGAAAAATTAAGTACCAATATGTTTAAAATAAAAATTTCAATGATGCAGGATTAATCTATATTAAAAACTAAGAAAAAAAGATAGATTAGTTTACATTCAAAACCTCGTTGCTGTACCTCAAAGCGTTCCTGACTTATTATTAAATAAAAACCGATTTTTTTAGCAACTTTCAAAGGGGCTTTTTTTTTCTTATTTTTCTTTGTAAAATCACCCCCTAAAATTAATGACATCATTTACTTGACATCCTGTATTATACCAAAATATAATATACCAAAATATAATATATTATATCAAAATATAACATATTCTACCAATTTTGGCTATGTTTTAAAGCGTGTTTTAGATTTCAAATTAATATCTAAAGATATTCAAAAGATCAAGGGATAGGGGACTTTTGACAAGCACTGTATAAAAAGTTGAGAACATTTATATAAATTAATTCTCTTGAAACTAACTACAAAGTATCAAAATTATTAATTAAATATGTAAAAATATGTCCAAATGATAAACAGTGTTCGTTAAATATACATATTTTTGGGTTGAGTAAGGTAGACTTGACAAATACTCCCAGGCTGTATTAATTTTATCATTTTTAATGCAAATTTTTAACCAAACGTCATATTTCAGTTGATTCAGGTTTTATGACGAATTTTCTCCTTCAATCCTCTACATCCACTTTTTCCAAATGCCGACAAGATTTTTTTCTGCAGTCCACCAGAAACCAATACAACCTAGCCAACATTGGCGGGCTTTATTTTTTTTATTGTTTTAAAATTTTCACTCTGGTTATCTAGAACATCCTGAAAATACGAGGGACTTTTTGACAGTTGGACCCCAAAATCGTAAAATTACTCAAAAATATTAAAAAATCGTTGAAAATGGACGGTACTTTTTGTATCAGTGAAAAATTTAAAAGCCTTGAAATCCTATTTTTTTTTTCTTTTGAATGTACAAAATTATGTCTCAAATTTCAAAATGATCAAAAGATTCTATCGGTGCCGAAAAACCGCCAAAGTTGCCCCTAAAACACTAAATTTGACGAATTTTCACCATAAATGTGAGAAACGCTAAAAAAGCATTTAAAAAATATGTCAATCTGGACTTCATTTTATTTAATGTACAATAATAATATAAAATAATTTATCAAAAACAAAATGAGCTAAAGGCCAAATAAGAGCACCCAAAAGTGCCTCTTATTCGGTGCTTAGCTCGTTTTGTTTTTGTCAAATTATTTTATATTATTAATGTGCATTAATAAAAATAAGTCCAGATTTACATATTTCGTCAAATAAATTAGACATAACTTTTTTATGAGAAAGTATTCTCGCTCATTCGAGACGGCTGGTTTGACTGTGTAGCATAATGAAAGCAATAAAATTATATAAAGAAAAAATCCTCCATTTAACTAAAATATGATAAATTTTCTTGATTTTGGAAGCGGAAGGTTAAAACTTCCTAAGAGTAATGACTCGGCTGTAAAAGTACGTCATATTTCAAACCGCGGCTTAATTTTATTTTTCGGAATATGTTGGACATCCTATTTCGTTACACTAGATAAAGCTTGATACTTCAGAAGCCAACATTTATGGATGCTGTAACAGTTAACGATAGTAACCCTTGTCTGTGGCAAAATATGGACCCATTTACATCGGCACTTAGTGCTACTAAGAGTGCCGATGTATTGAAATCTTCGCGGAAAAGTCAAAATCATTGACCATGTTTTTTTTCACATTTCTCGACGTTTAAGACCTTTCTGAGTCCAAATCAGTGCAAAAAAAATTGGGTCCGTCTGTCTGTCTGTCTGGATGTAAACCCGATAACTCAATTTCTAAAAAAGATATCGACAAGCGGTTTCTTGCATATTATTTCTTATTATATTTCGAAGAGCTGATTAGATTTTGGGAGTAAACGATTGGGGGTAAGGGGGTAAAACTCCTATTTTTAGCGTTTTTTTGTTATAATTAAGTTAATATTGTATTTTATTAATTTAGCACTTATATAAAAGATAATTTTAAATTGTTCAAAAAATATTTTGAACAATTTTTTCCTAAAATACATTGTTTTAGAGATATTAAAGCAGTAAAAGTTTTTTTTGGCATAACTCACTTATTTATAAACCGATTTCAAAAAAGTATATTTCAAATAAAAGCTCTTTTTAAGCCCTACAAAAAATATCCTATACAGTTTTTGTTAGACTCTAACGTTTTGGATATAGGGACTTTCAAACCCTAATAAATTATGCAACACGCAAGTGTATTAATGGTTGCCTATTCCATTACTTCCTATTTCATAACGTTTCAAATTAGTGCCTAGTGCAGATGTTTTGACAAGATGCTTGCAACTGTTCAGCTGGTTATATTGTGAAGTTTATGTACGAGTTTGGACTTTTACTCACCAGTGGCTTTGTCAAAAAGGTCACCGACTGTTTCATTCTCTGAATTTTTTCTCCTACTCCTACTCTTTTTTCTCCCCTCCTTCTCCTCTTCTTTACCTCTGTCTTTGTTTTTTTCTGCTGCTTCTTCTTCTAGTTTGTCTTCTTCTTCTTCTTTTTCCTTTTCTTTGCATTGTTCTTCCGATATAAAACTGTCAACACTTTAATATCGAAAATTTTAACCTTAAAAAGTCTTTTTTAAGGTTAAAATGTTCTGGATTTCAGCATTGTTTTTTACTAGAATCTTCTCTTAGCGAAAGAATTTATATTTTGCTTGATTTAACCAAAGATAAATTTATCTCGAAAGAAATTTAAAAGGATATATCCTTACAAGGACTTTTTCCAATTTCGGTAAGAGGGTTTGCGAACAAATTACAGGATGTACATATTGGTCATTTTTATTTTGTGGCAACCCGCATTACAGAATGCATAAACAAATTGGTTGGTAAGATGAAATATTTAAAACACTGAAAAACTATTTCATTAAATTTGATGCGATTATTGTATTGATGCTTAAAACTTATTGTCTTCATAAATAAATAGATTATCTTAATCAAAATTTCATTAATTAAATATTAATATTATTATTATCTTAGATTTTAAGCTTCCCAGACCCAAACAACAGGACAATAGTGACAATGACAGACAGACACAAGTTATACTTCCCTATGTAAGCGGTATCACGGATAAAATAGGTAAACTTTTGAAGAAGTCAAATATTAAGCCTATATTTCGGTCCAACTTAAAATTAGGTCAATGTTTGACTTCAACAAAAGACAAAATACCCCTGAGTTCAGAAGGCGTATATAAAATACCCTGCTCCTGTGGTACGGTTTACATAGGTGAAACTAAGAGAAAAATTTCTACAAGACTTCAAGAGCATGAGCGCAATATAAGAAAGAAACAAATTTCCTTATCGGCAGTAGCCGAACATGTACATGAAACAGGTCATAAAATCAATTTGTCTGAAACAAAACAAATATTAACAGAAAACAGAAAAATGCCAAGGAAGATACGGGAATCGATAGAAATCATCAAGCATCCTAACAATATCAATCGGGACACTGGTTACCACTTACCTGCAATATGGAAGTCTTTGATAGGAAAAACCTCGTCACGGGTGAATAACCACAACTCGTCATAAATAGTGACACAAGTTGATTCGAAACTTAGTTTCAGATTAATCCCTGAAGATGTCTCTAGTAGTAAGAGACGAAACGTCGGAAAGTGAAAATCCATTAACACGGTCTAAACCCGAAAGTGAAAGTTCTTTATATTATTATTATCATTAAAAAAAAGGATCTTTCTCATTCTTTAACTTAAAATTCTTTGATCTTGTGTGAAATGCAAGTGGTCTTGTCTCAAAAGAAAAATTCCTGGGCCAAAGTATTTAAATATATTTAATTCTAAACAATCTGAAAACAAGATCAATGGTTTTTACCTCAAATACACCAGGTCCAAGAGAATTTTAAAAATATTTTAAAAGCGACATTTTTCTTGCAATAAGATAAATACTTTTGTTTGAAGATACACATCTTTTAAGCTAAAAGAATAACTGCCAAGAGTGTTGACTATTTTGAGCCAAAAACGTCATTTTTTTCAGAGCAATTATAACCATTCTAACATATAACCATTAAAAAATATCTGCTATTTATATAACCTGATTGGAAAAGTCCAAACCAATGTGTATGTATGTATTCTCGGGCTCGAGAGAACGCATTCCCGGGAGAAAGGTAGTGTGGGTTGCATATTCTTTCTCTCGAAACGCAAAACTACTTATTCCTGAACTTCACTTCGCACGAAAATTGAGGAACTTTACTTCTACTACTCGGGATCGTGAGAAGCGGTCGTTGACGGAAATTTTGACATATAAGTTAGTCGCGCGCATTCGAACATAACCCTATTTTTGCTTTGGTTTTGTGTTTTTAATTTGAATACCGTTTTGTTTTATAATAGTTAATCATAATTAATCAAAGATTTTTTATATTTATAAATTATTATACATATTATGATAATAATAATATAACGATGGATGATTTGGAAATTGTGGGGGCTGTTGCCCTCTTGGGAGATCTGCAAGATCTTGCCACGCCTTTCTTGCGTCCTGTTTCGTGAATACAGGACTAAAGAGCTCTTTAGTGTGGACTAGTGGAATAGTGGACTAGTCCACTATTCACAAGCGGGTTGTCTCGGGAGTTTGTTGGTGTCACCTTGTGTGACCTTCAAAAAGCCTTTGATTGTGTATCTCATCCAGTGCTTATAGAAAAACTTAAAAACTTTAATTTCAGTCAAATTAGTTGTCAGCTCATCGAATCGTATCTTTCAGATAGAAAGCAATATGTTTTTAATGATAAAACAAAATGGCGTTTTGTAAAAAATGGGGTACCTCAAGGCTCAGTCCTTGGGCCTATACTTTTCTTAATTTATATTAATGACCTTTATATGGCGTTAGATGAGACTGACACAACACTCTTTGCTGATGATACTACTTTCTTAAACAAACACAAAAATATAAATTCAGTACAAGTTAAGTTAAGAGATACACTTTCGAAGGCTCAAACCTGGTTTAGTTCGAACTTACTTTCTCTCAATTGTAATAAAACAATAAAAATGCTTTTCACCCACAGACCTATAGGTGATTTTCAAAATCCTGAGAAAGTTAAATTCTTAGGCTTATATCTTGACCCTAAATTAAATTGGAACGACCATATAGAATGTTTAGCTAAAAAGCTTTCTAAAAATATTTTTTTAATTAGACAGCTTTCAGGAACGGTAAGCCAAAATGTTTTGATTACAGCTTACCATGCTTTATTTTCATCCCAAATGGCGTATGGTCTCCTAAACTGGGGTCATGCATCAAATATGCCTAGAATATTTGGCCTCCAAAGAAAGGTTTTGCGCGTTATAACTAGATTGGGCTATTGTGAAGAAGTTAAAGGTAAATTCATAGAACTAAACATTCTTACCCTACCTTCATTATACATATTACAATGCTTAACATATGTCCACGAAAACCTACATCTGTATAGCGTTCAAAGCAACTTCCATGGCTATAGTACTAGTCGAAATAATGGTCTGAGATCAAATTTTTTGAGATTATCCTCGAGTAGAAACGGCACAAACTATCACGGTATCAAACTTTATAATCACCTGCCTGATGGTATCAAATCCTTACCAGAAAAGGTTTTTAAAAGGACAATAAAAAGCTTTCTTATAAAGAAGGCTTTCTACGAAATCAAGGAATTCTTGGATAGTGTGATCACACTGTGATATTTATTTATTTATTTGTTTATTTATTTATTTTTCAAACTGTGTTTTAATCTTAATCTTATTTAACCTTTTTAATTTGTTTTATATGTAATATTAATTTAGTATTAGTAATTTTCTATTTTGACTTGTGTAAGCTTATTGCATCACCAATAAACTGATTTGATTGAATAAAATTTAGAAGGATTTTTTTTGCTGACTGCTAGTTGGCGCAGATCTTTTTCTGGTTTTATCTTCAGTCATTTCTTACTAATAATATATTATACTTCTATATATTAATTAAAAAAAATATTTAAACCTCAGCACTTGTTTACAAAAAAAGGAAATTAATGACAGCTTGTCACAAGCTGCTTGTACACGCAAACTCGTGTCGCATAATCTGATTGGTTAAAATCCGCTAAAATACTTGGCAACGCTGCAGTCGGCTGCAGAGATCCCATCACGCTCCCTGCTCTTTAAGAATAGCATTTTTTAACTTTGGGGAACTTTGATATGATGTGATCAGTTCGCTTCCTACGAAAATTGTTCACGTTCTCTCGAGCCCAAGAATAGATACCCTGTAATATTTGAGTTTGTATTCCACCGAGAATTTGGCAGCTATTGTCAACCGAAAACACGAAAGGCAAGGTTATGTATGAAATGGTTATATCGGCAACATTTAGGCTGGGTTTATCAAAGTGCAGCTAAATTTAGCTGACACGTAATAACCATAGCAACTCCAACCAAAATCCAGAATTTGCTCTTAACTGAGACTTTATCTTTTAGATAAGGTTTTAACTGTACACTGATAAACTGGGCCTTAAAAATGTACTGGTTGCTGTTACTTAATAACATTTTACATATATTCTGGCTTATCAGTACTTATTTAAATTACTTAGGTTTGGACTTTTTATACTGTATTTTATTTATTTATACTGGTTTTAAGTTAAATTGTCGCCCTTTGTGAGATAAAGCATTCAGAAATTTAGAAATGTGTTTAAAGAAAGTACAAAATGTCACTGTGAAAGCAGGATGAATTCCTGTTTTATTCTTAGGGGACTCTGCGAATACCTTAGACGGTGAAACCATTCATTTCTGAACTGGTTCCTAAAACCAGGGACTAAGAATGTAAGAAAATAAAAAATCATAAAGCAAAATTATTTTGTCTATAAAATGTAAAAAATTATTTTTTTCCGGGCAAAATGATTAGTATTATTCTGTAATATTTTATTTTTCCATTTTGAGACTCTTATAAGCTCATAATCACACGCATTTTGCTTGTTCTTATAGGCCCATAAGAGGTCTCTACATTCTTTTCTGTTCGGTTGGCAACATACAAAAGCCTATCTCTTGACGTTTTGCGTGCAAATGTCAATGTCGATTTAAAGTTTAATTTTTTACAAAATTTTGTGTTTGGGTTATTTTTTACCGTGTTAAAATTGTGGACTGGTTAATTGCAGTGAAAAAAGAAGAGATGACTGTAAAATATATCAAAATATCATTTTTTCTTAGAATTTTAAACATAGTGTAAACTGTAATGCCAACCCAAAACAAAAATCTCTAAATCAGTCATCAATTTAAATGTAAGTTTTTTAAATTCTAGAGCAAAATAGAAAAAATTGTATAAAGCACTCGTTTTATTACACGTTTTTAGAGCACTAGTACTTTAGAAAACTCACCGCAAGCGGATCGTTTTCTAAACTTGTACTCGTGCGCTAAAAACGTATGTTATGAAACTAGTACTTTAATATACTATTGGTGATAGAATTTATAATTAGATCTTGACATACTTTACGAGAATATTATAAGTATTTTTGCTTTTGTAACGACATCAAAATGCTAATTAATAACTAAATTATAATATAATGAATTTAAATATAAAACTTAAACTGTCAAAAAGTATAGTATCAAACATGTTTGGAATACATATTCTAAACTCATGTAACCGTCACACACGTCTGAGGCTTAGGGACCGTTCAAGTATTACGTAACTCAAATTTTGATCATTTTGGACCCCCACCCCCCCTTGTAACGCTATTTCCCTATACCATTAACACTCCAAAATAACCCCCACCCCCCCTAGGAGCGTTACGTAATACTTGAACGTTCCCTTATGTGTCAAAATTTTCATACTATGTATATTCAGATATTTTTATTTTAGTTTTTTGATAATTTTTTAAGGTTATAAAAATAAAATTAAATTAAATTAAAAAATGTAGATATTTATTAAAGTAAAAAAATACTGATTATTAAATTGTCATCAGAAATGTATTATTATGCCAAATTTTACGGAATGTGGATGAAAAACCGATCACAAAATTGAACCCAAACAAAAAAATTAACAATTAAAATAATTAAAGAATTTTAAAATTAATGTCGTTCTTATTCTCTGCTTAAAACATCCAAGACAAAGTTAAATAATCACACAATAACCAAAATAAGTCCGCTAAAACTAAGTGAGTAATGTTTAAAATTTATATATTTACTTTTCGTAATGTCATTCGTTTCTTGTAAGCCGAATTTACATAAAATTTACAAACTTTAAGTGGCTAAAGTAAGAAAAACATGAATTTTTGCCTGAAGTGTCGCCGAAAAAATTTATTACAATACTTTTTTACAGTTTTACAATTACAGAAAATTCTTGCTTTAAATTGTTATATTTTTTAAAGTACCTATAAAATACAACTCAAAAAGACCACAAACAAATAAATCCTCAGTTTCTCGCATCGTTATTTTGATAATAAATTTTATAAAAAAGTAAAATAAAAATGTTGCAGTTGACTTACTTTTCTAGGGTAATAGCTATTTTGGGAACGTCCATGTATTACGTAATGCAAATTTTCATCATTTTGGACCCCCACCCCCCTGTAACGCTATATTTCTATGCCATTAACATGGGCGTAACACTCCAAAATGACCCCCACCCCCCCAGGAGTGTTACGTTACTTGAACGTTCCCTTTCCTAACAAGTGTGGAAGGAAGCTCTTTTCCGCACTAAATTGCATTTGCCTGAAAGACTCGTAGCGGAGTTCAGACAAGTAATCGAGTGTGGAAAAGCCTCTTTACGAATGCGTAATATTTTTTCTGCGAGCGTAAACTTAATTGAATATATTTTATTTTTATTTTTTTTTTCCAATAGAAAAACAATTAACAATTAAGAAATTTAAACACTTTTTTGTGAATAAATATAACAAGAATAACACGACAGAATTAAGATATTAACAGTTTTAACCATTATTGAAAAGAAGCTAACATTATTTATTACCAAATCTATTTTGGTTGAACATTAATGATACATTTTTTGCAGTTTTCATTTGCCATTTTTATTATTTCTTCAGGTAACTTTCATCTTTTTCTTTAAGGCTCATCATTTTCTTTTATAAAAACTTTACAATTAAAATACAATTGTCCAAAGACAATTGACACGAACAAACTAGCATGGGACACTATGATGTTGATCGGTCGCTATAGAAATAAGTGTCTTAGCCAATAATGTTACACGTTTGTATAATCAAGCTATTTGTTTTATAAAATAATTATGCATGCGGAAAGACCTTCTTTCCACACGCATATGCGTAGGGAAAGAGACAACTTTCCGCACGGTCGTAGAAAAATAAATATACAGGGTGTCCATTTCACATAACAATCCTATTTTATAGATATATCAAAAAAGTTATAAGTGGGAGGACAAAATGTTGTATATTCGATATGTTTAGGGGTCACAATTGAGGCAGGGGCTTAAGGATTGTCATGATAAATAACCCACCCTGTATAGATTTTTATTAAAATTAAAATATTACTATATCTACTTTTTTTATACTCAGAAAGGGTATAAACTAAACTAAAATAGCTTAGTTTTTCTCAAATAACATAGGTACTATAAACGAATGTTATTTCTTATATTAATAACGAATATCGTGTCTATAGAAAATAACAAGCCGTGAAGATATGTAGTGCTTCAAATTTCCCATAGTATAACCTTCGCACGTTTTTTTCTAAAATAAAATATCTTTTTTTCAAAAACTGATTTAGTTGGACTTGAACATTACTATTTTTATTTTTAAATATTATTGGACAGTAAAAATGTTAAGTAATACTTAAAAAATTATAAAATCTTTATTGGATCACGTTTTTAACAATGATCTAGGCCTAAGATACGGAAATGGGTAAATTTTGCGTTAAGTAATACTTGAACGTTCCCTATACTGTGAATAGTATATAATGGAATGCATAGCATTACATATCTTCACGGCTTGTTTTACATTTCTTACGTCTTAATTTTATAGTATATTAAAGTACTAGTTTCATAACATACGTTTTTAGCGCACTCGCTTGCTCGCTTGCGGCGAGTTTTCTAGTGCTCTAAAAACGTGTTATGAAACGAGTGCTTTATACAATTTTTTCTATTTTGCTCTAAAATTAAAAAAAACTTACATTTAAATTGATGACTGATTTAGTGATTTTTGTTTTGGATTGGCATTACAGTTTACACCATGTTTAAAATTCTAAGAACAAATGATATTTTGATATATTTTATAGTCACCTCTTCTCTTTTTTACTGCAATTAACCAAGCCACAATTTTAACATGGTAAAAATAACCTAAACACAAAATTTTGTAGAAAATTCAACTTTAAAGCGACATTGACATTTGCACGGAAAACGTCAAGCGATAGGCCAGGTCTGTTGCCAACCCAAAAGAACAAAAAGTACAGACCTCTTATGGGCCTATAAGAACACGCAAAATGCTTGTGATTATGAGCTTATAAGAGTCGCAAAATAGAAAAAGATTTTATTGAATATTAAGATAGGTTTAGAAGTATATTTTCTTCTGAATATTATAATTTTTAATATTCTGCGAAGAGTGTATCAAAAATCTCATGCAAACCGGCTATGCCATTTAAAATTACATGCAATAAATGATGTATTTCAGTTTTGGTTTTATTTCATCTAACCGAAAATTGACAATAATGGAAAGCCATTATTCATGATATTTTGATAGATTTGTTAAAATCAATACACTTAATAAGAAATTCTAACGTTCTTGATATATATTACTATACAGTGCGATTATAAAGTGGCGAACAGTTTGAAAAGAAAATACTCTTCGTTTGAAGCCACGCCTCTGTTAGAGATGTGCGCACTCTAAATTTGTCCGTCAATCTTACAGTAGTTTTAACAGTAATAATTAAAGCAAATTTAGAATGTCAGAATGTGAATTTACAATATTTATTAAATTAACCTCAATATTACTGGGTTTAGTAAAATCTCAGCTCTTTTCCTGTCGGTACAATAATTTTGCATTAAAATTCATGCATGTTGTCCAAAAACCCAGCACTTTTAGAGACAGTCTCGAAAATTACCATAATAATAGCAGTAAACTTACCAAAATAAAAATTCACATTTTTACAGATTACTGTGAATTTACAGTACTGATTTAAATTTACCACTTTCTTTGCTGGCAACATATGACCTACTTTATTTGCTGTAAAATTACCATATTTGCATTTACAGTGCGCGACAAGCCCATGTGATTGCTACGTACAACAGCTCGGTGGCCAGTAAAAGGCACACAGCTTTACATTTTACTCATCGCTAATGCCAGTTTTGCATTAAAAAGTGTTCGGCACTTTATAATCGCACGGTATATTATACATTGTATAAAATCTAAAAATTCAGCCAAAAGTATAAACTAATTCCTACGACAAATGTCATACCATACGATTTAGAGAGTAGGAAAGTATCATACATTGAAAGAAATTACATTGAAAAGGTGTAAAAAAATACACTCTATAAATGTGTAAATTTTACACCTTTATATAAATGTACATCAACATTGATGTGACACTATACAGGTGAGGTGATTTTGACCTAGAGTGTGTATTTTTACACCCATACCTTCTGCAACAATACACTCGGAGCTCAAGGAAGTGTATTTTTATAAACATTTAGCAACAATACACCCGAAGTGTAAAAATCACACTTCTGATGTACAAGCCAGCCAATCGCGGGCGTTAAGCTAGTCACGTGACTCGAGAAGCCAGAATTTCTGCTTCAGCGAGTCTGGTGGCTGTCGACCATTATAATTGTTTACGTTTGTAAGAGCGTACGTATAATTTTGATTGTGCTAGATTTTTCAAAGAAATAATTGGTACGTGTTGATTAAAAGTAAATATTTAAAAAGTGTGATTAATACAATATCCTTAAAACATACATTTTATAATATTTTACTTATTTAGGCGGTAACACTGGCCTGCAAATTTTGAGTTGGTAAGACTTGTGTTTGTTTTCTGTTTCTATTTTATATTGGTACTTTTTGTAGCGCTGATTACGAATATACGTTTTATTTTTCTGTTGCGTAGTTTTTCCATAAAACACTATTCATAAATAGAAAAATAACAGAATGGTTATTCTATTTTTTTTTTTTAATAAATTGAAGGGTTTTAGGTAAAAAGTATATTTACGCGTTGGTGTAAACTACACACTGGATGTAAAAATATAATACAAATCGAATTTATATTAACGCTTCGAGTGTAAATTCACATCAGCAGCAGCTGCAAGTAAATTACCCATGCACGTGGATGTAAAAATTTATCTCAGTGTATTTCATACGCGTGCGAAATAATATTGTACATGTGTGGAAAAGCAAAGCTATCATGATTTTTTTTTTAAAATATTTACCATTTTCTATAACGTTTTTCCATCACATTTTTATGTATCTGTATATATGTATTTTTTCTACTTTTCCATTTTTTTATTAGTTACGATCATTCTGAATTAAAAATCGTTTTAATTTTGATGAGATAACTATAATTTAAATGAACAAAACCTAACTAGTTTTAACTGCCAAAGTCTAATCTAAGAAAACAAATGAAGGGAAACAAGATAAACTTGAATTGATTTATCAAAAGATTCTATTTATAGACTGTAAGTTACAGCCTTTTAACACTTCCTATTTATGTACCTTTTTATTGAATCTTGCTACTGTAAAAAGTTTGATTAAATAGTTTTTGTTTTATCAAAGCACTGTGATAAAAAACAAGGAATTCTTGTGTAGTCACATATGCGACAAATATATCGTTTGATGAGAACCAACGTCCACGTTCATATCTGAAGACTCCAACTTTCATAAGGGGATCAAACTTATCAAGTTATTACTCCAAGCGATATTCTTGTTCTGTCTTGCTAACCTAAAAGAAAAAAAAGTACTAACCTCTTATGGGCCTATAAGAACAAGCAAAATGCGGGTGATTATGAGTAGCAAAATAGAAAAAAATCTTTACGATTCATTAGCATGGGAGGATAAAGTTACCATATATATGTGATTATTTGACAAGAGTGTTATAAGACAAAGTAATTACCTATCTATATTACCTTGTTGTGTTACTGTGGTAACCCCATTCCCTCTAGTTAATAAACTTAGTATTAAGATAATAAAATTACTGAAACAAAGAGCCTTTTATTGAAAAAGGAGATAAAATAAGCAGATTTTAATAAACTTACGTTTAGAGCAAATTTCTTCTAAAAATAAACTAATAATATTTTTAATGTTTCTGGAAAGTTGTTCTCGATATACCATGTTTAAAAAAAACGATGATCTTGCTTTAACAGCATTTTACGAAGTAAGAAGATTTCAAATAAAAAAGAATAATTAAAGTTTCTCTTACCGTAACACAGATATAGCTCTAAGTATTCTAGTTTTAATCACCTTTCACCAATATAGGTTTGACAATAAAAAACTGCTATTAAATTATTTTACTTTAAATTTTTGAAAAAATCGAGATTGTAATGGCGTTTAGCTCCTTATGAAAGATACGCTCTCTATCTATTCCATTTTTGCCACATGTCCCCCATTGTTTTGCTCTTAATATCTGTCACTCCTAAATCATTCAAATTCTGGATTCCCGACATATTCTGCCTGACAACTGCAGGGAGTACCGTAAGAGGGAGTAAATATGAATACTATAATACCGTATTTTTGACACCATGGATAGAAAATAGTTATTTATGGTACTAGTGGGCAATATCGGTTTACCCATGAGTGCCATACAAGGTTTTATCCAATAAATAGCTTAGGAATTCATATTTTTATTAAAAATTTTAATCACATTTACAAGAAAATAATTTGACAAGTGACAGTTGAGTGGGTAAGATAAATAATTATCCACTCAATAAAGTAAAAGCCACGCGGGGGTTATTATTATTATCTGTATGTATTGGATAAAATAAATTGACCACGCCCTGGGAAAAAATATGTTTACTTTCTTTTAAAGACATGAATTTTTAATCCTTAGCCTCTAAGATTTTTTACCGTGTAAAAAAGTGAATACGTTAAGGAAAGTTGGTATTTAGAATAATTTAATTTATATGGGCGTTAATAAAAGCACTGTTTTTATGGTCACTGACAATTTGTCAGTCTTTTTTTTACAGTTTTAACTGTTGACTAATAATTAATTCACATTTAGAACTGTCAATAAAAGGACTGGCAATGAAAACAGTGCTTTTATTAACGCCCGTAGAAATAAAATTATGCTAAATCTGGTACCGCTGGTGGTATGTGCCCCGGGCAATGATTTAAAGGAATGGATGGCGCATTGGTCTTCTGCACAATTTTTGGTTTTACCCTGACGTCAGCCATTATCTTTTTTCTTAATACACTTATAAAGCTTTTTCGTACGACCTAGTGTACACAAAATAAAGAAAAATGTATGTTCAATATATATCCTCGTTAGGATATATTTCTATCGCACGAGTACATAGTGCATATTTGAATGAAATGACAGCTATGCAGACTCATTTATCCAAACGAGTACACATAGCTTTCATTTTGACAAAAGTCATTTGACGTTTATAAAATTTTGAAATGTCAAAATTAAACACAGGTAATTAGTTAAAATATACATTTTAAAAGACTCTAGACTGTAGATCAAACGAAAAATGTTTGCCACAAGTCCTTAGTGCACTCGAATGATTTTTTGACTTCGCTTCGCGTCGTCAAAAAAACTTCATTCTCGTGCACTAAGGGCTAAAGTCGCTTACTCGTTACGAAAACTACTATTATTTGTCTCATGCGCCATTTTTAACGCTATTTTTTAATGGTAAAACCGTTAAAAAAAAGGAATTTCTAGAGACTTTTGTCATAGCAGTAAATATATCCAATCCCAATATAATAATTTGAATTTCGCGCAAAAAATAGGATTTAAAATGGATGCCAACTATGTTAGTGACTCACGCAAAATTGAAGCGTTATCCCTTTCTCTAAATCATTAGCCTCGGGCAAAGAATGTGAGAAATTCCACCCCCTATAATATATCCAGTCAAATATTATTTTATTACTTTTTTTATACATTATAGGACCGTTATCGTAGGTATTAAACTGATATATTTAGGGTAAAAGATTGAAATGTTTTTTTAGTGAAACGATTCAATGGGAAGGTTAAACTTTTGTATACGATTAGTTTTATAGTCCCGTAGGAAGGAAGGAAAAGATACTTTTACCCACTTGACTGTGGGTCATTATCAAATATGGTTAAACAAAAATAAAAAACACAAAGATTGGTTTTTGGCCTTTTATTGCTTTTATGAAAGAGTAAAAAAAAACATTCTTAGACGAATATGTATTAAGACCCTTTAGCAAAGCACAGCATAAATAAAAAAGTGAATTTTTTTTTGAAAATATAAATAAATATGTTAAATATTAACAGCTTGGAACTGCTCCAAACCTTCTTATATGTTTATGTACGTATTTATTAGACAGGTATATATTAAATACGCGAAAAATGCCACAGTTATAGAGTTAAGACACTCACTGCTCAACGAGCATTGCAATTAGAGTCTTCCAGATCAGTTTGCCATATAAATGCAAATGAAGCGCTTTATGTGTTCATGTTTTTAACTAAATTCATATTTGATCACGGAGTATTTGAAAAATGTTGTGATAAACTTTGTAGTGATAATTAAACACATAGAGCTCTTCTTTTGCATTCATATGGCAAACTGATCTGGAAGACTTTAGTTGGAATGATCGGTGAGCAGTGAGTGTCTTAAAACTGAGAGGTGAGTAAATTTTTATCATTCAATAGTAAATCGCAAATGTCAAACATAAATCGTGTTCTCCGTTATCATGTTTATTTATATTTGTAACAATTTTTAAGCAACAAAATTCCAAAACACTACCTTTATATTTACATTTTTGTTTGGACACTACAGGGTGATCCATAACTGGCATGCCAAAATTTAAGAGGTGATTCTAGATCCAAAAATATAAAAAAAGTTCCTATAAAGGTTGGTCCGGAAATGAGCCCTAAGGGATCTAGGGCCCTTTAAAATTGTAATAAAAATAAGGTTTTTAATTAATAACTCGGGTACCGTTTAAGCTAGAGCGGCGAGCTTTTGCATGTATACTAGTATTAATAAGGGCAATAAGTTTATGTTAATTTATTTTTTTAATTTATCCAGAGGCGTGCCCAGACGGACAAAATATATGAGGCTTAAAACATTTTTGCCCCAAACTTTTCTATGTGTATGTTTTTTGGATTTGTTGTAAAAAATATAGATTCCTTGAGTAAAAATACATGAAAAAATGTCATATAGTGTAACACTGTAGGAGCAACCGTTATCAAAAAAAAAATGCAATTAAGAGGAAGTAACATTTTGTGCCACCAAAAACGTTACTTTTTAAAAGGCTATTACTCCTTTAATATTAAATTTAGGTGTTTTGGTGTATAATACTTTTTTGCTCAGTTTTAAATGAAGAATTACCCTGCAGCATTAAAATTTTATTGGTGCTTTTTTTTGTTCCCCATTCAATACGTCATCTTCGAAGGGCCGTAGCTCCCTTAGGGCTCATTTCCGGACCAACCTTTATAGAAACTTTTTTTCATACTTTTGGATGTAGAATCACCTCTTAAATTTCGGTACGCGAGTTCTGGAACAGGCTGTATATTTGATAAGGACCCATGTGAGTTTCTCAAAAGCAATGCTTGAAAATGCTAACGCAATCCTTAGAAATTGACTAGGTATACATTTTATATTACAACGAAAAATGTTTTTTTTTATTGAAAAACATTTTTTACTGCATTCAGAGAAAAATCTAATCTAAAGTTTTGTGATACTTTTGGATACTTGTTGCAAGTAAAAAAAACCTAGTATAAACATCATAAACTAAATTAAATTGTTTGATATTTACAAATTTAAAAGATCTATATAAAACATTTTACTATTCCTTAAAACGACTTTTGTTTGATTAACGCAGTCGTCCCTCCGAAGTGACTGATCGATTTCGTGCTTTTTAGCACTCTTCAGAGCCACATATCGGTAGTAGGGACAACTACGAAAATCAAATCCTTTCCATATATCTCTATATAGAGTTTAAAAATCGTTATAAGGAAAAGCAAAAACAGCTAGCGACATCTACTGCTAAAAGCAGAGACTGGATAAACCTATCGACAGTCCAAAAAAGGAAGCAGTTATTGGTTTCAAGAACCTATTGCACGCTGTCGATAGGGGGCAGATTAATCAATTAAGGAATAGTAAAATGTTTTATATAGATCTTTTAAATTTGTAAATATCAAACAATTTAATTTAGTTTATTAATTCAGATACCACTGTAAAAGGTGACCTCCTAGCGTTTAGGATTCAATTGGCTTTAATTAATCTGCCCCCTATCGACAGCGTGCAATAGGTTCTTGAAACCAATAACTGCTTCCTTTTTTGGACTGTCGATAGGTTTATCCAGTCTCTGCTTTTAGCAGTAGATGTCGCTAGCTGTTTTTGCTTTTCCTTACAACGATTTTTAAACTCTATATAGAGATATATGGAAAGGATTTGATTTTCGTAGTTGTCCCTACTACCGATATGTGGCTCTGAAGAGTGCTAAAAAGCACGAAATCGATCAGTCACTTCGGAGGGACGACTGCGTTAATCAAACAAAAGTCGTTTTAAGGAATAGTAAAATATAGTATAAACATATTTACAAAGTACCATTTTTCATTGTTTTTATTATTTTAAATACTCAGTACCTACTTGCCATTTTTTATTTATGTTTCTTTAAAACTGAATACGTAAAATTTAAATATACCAAACACTTTAACTTGATTTAAGTTAACTTTAACTTGTTTTAAGTATTCATTGCCGAGTCAAATAATAAATGTAAATTGCAATAAATGTACACGGGCTGATATTTTAAAGGGTAGTCGTGGATGGTAACAGAACACTCCTGTTAGTAGTAGTAGTAGTAAATTTTTGGGTTGGCCAAAGCCGGACAACTAGGCCATTTCTGGCCCTTTTTGTCACCCAAGGCAATCCCAGCCATTTACTAATTTGATTCCTCCTTGAACCTGCCCGTCCTTTCAATAAAGGTCAGGGGAGATCTCTTAGTTCCTCATGGTTGAGTCTTTGAGTTTCAAAGACTTGCAACCTGATCCTTACGTATCTGACACACTCGGCTAAGTAATGAGAGGATGTTTCATCCTCTCCGCACTCTGGGCATAGCGGACTCTCTAGAATCCGCATTGTTGCCAGGTGCTTCCTTAGCTTGCAGTGGCCCGTGAGGACCCCTACAAGTTGTCTGAGTGCAGTTCTTCCTTTTTCCAGCAACTAGTCGGTCTTTGATTTGCTTGGGCCAGCCAGGAAGTCCCTAGCTTGCCGGCAACCGTCGACCGCCCTCCATTGCTCCTTTAGCTTGGTATAAGCCCACTCATCGAGAGCGGTCTTTACTTGCTTCCTTGTAACACCTAATATAGGTTCCGGCCCCGTGCAGGCCATCCCTGATCCGAGTCTTGCAAGTTCACCTGCCTTCTCGTTTCCGGGAATTCCACTATGACCCGGTACCCATACCAGTTAGTCGTGGATTCTAACAGAACACTCCTATTAGTTTTTCACCTGGTGATTTGCGTGTTTTTCACCTGGTGATTTGCGTAAGGGGTGTCCGCTATCTTAAATTTTAAGGGTGAGTGCGGTTATCTCGCTAAATATGCAACTTACGATAAAAATGCATATAACCAATTTTACTAAGGAAAAAAATTCCAACAATTTTTGTTTAGATTATTGTTTAATATATTAACAACAATCGAGTTATAAATATGCAAAATGGAAATGTCGGGGGTGAAATAGTGTTCTGTTACTATCCACTACTACCCTTTAAAATATCAGCCCTTGTACATTTATTGCAATTTAACAAAGAAATTCAACTATCCAACAAAAAAAACTTGATTTAATTAGGTAACATGCAATATTTTGATAGGCTAAAAATATCGTATCTATTTTTCGTATAAGGGCATATCCACAGGCTCGCATAAGAATGTAATACATAAGAATGCGATGCCGTGATTGGTTTGACGTGCCGGCATGTATCTTGTAAGCCAATCACGGCATCGCATTCTTATGTTTTATGTTTTTATGCAAGCTTCTAGATAGGCCTTAATACTACTTGGTACATAAGATAAGAATCTATAGTAAATAGAAAAGTTTTCGAGTATTATAGTAAAAAAAAGCTTAGATGCTATCGAATAGAATCTGGTATGAATAGTACTAAAAATTTGACTTGATTTGAAACTATCTGCTAGATTTTCTGGTGGCAAAAGGACAAAATAAGGCAAGAATACAATATTGTATATTAAGTACAGTTAGATCAAAGCAGTATTATACCAAGTATTGACACTGACAAATAAAACTGTCTAATTTAAAAAGCAAGGTGCTTTTTTCCGCTGTTGCCAAATCGCACATAAGAGGCGTTGCCAATAAGCAAAAGTAAGGTTAATTGTTAAATGATTTGACAGTAGAAATTCAAATGCGATCCAATAAATAGCTTAGGAATTCATATTTTTATTAAAAATTTTAATGACATTTAAAAGAAAATAATTACACAAGTGACAGTTGAGTGGGTAAAATAAATAATTATCCACTCAATAAAGTAAAAGCCACGCGGGGGTTATTATTGAGTTTATCTATTTAAAATAAAGCTGGTAATTGTCTTATTATCTGTATGTATTGGATAAACGTTATTTTTTTGTGAGATTTTTTTGTCTTTGCCTTGTCGACACTTTTTCGGGGACAGAAAGTATGGATTTTCATTGTAATTCCATGTAATAACCCGAGTTATTTTGATGACAGTGATAATATTTGCTTTGGGACAGTCCATAAAAACTTTATCATGTATAATAATATGGTAGTATAAACTTTGAGTACAATTTTCCTTTTCATAATAATAAAATTTATTAGTATGGTATACAAACACCATACAAAAACATAAGATAAAAAATATAAAATTGTGAAAAAAGTATAACTATAAATTCCAATAGTTATGTGGTAGACTTATCCAATTGGCCAAATAATAGTAATGCTTTTATACAGGGTGTCTAAAAAAGTTTGAAATTCTTTGCTAGGATACGTTCTTTTGTTCAAATAAGGCAAAATATTTTTTTTTCTTCAAGCGTACTAAAATGTTCATATTTTATAACTGAACACACTAGTTAGAAGTGATCTATTTTATAACAGTGAAAAAATAAGTTCATTGTTGTACGCCGTAAAAAAAAAGTTACTTAGGAAAACCACCACTGGCGGTAGCACTCTTTGACTTTTATGACAGCTATACTTCAAGCTTGTTTATTTATTATGTAAACAGGTGGTTGACTCGAGATTCTGTGCAAAAACCTTGTGTGAAATTGATTAAAAATGATTGAAGAAGAATACATGGTTTATACACCTACAAATGTCTCCGAAATTGCAAATGCTACATTAGACAAGTTACCATCGAAATCGCGAAAAGTGTATGATTTAGCCTTCGACAAAAATTTAAAATGAACTAAGGAAGGTTTAAGTTTATTTCGAAAGGGTTTTATTGGCCTATTTTAATTAAAAAAATACATACTTTATTAGTGAATAAATTAAATAAATTAAATTCAAAAATTAATATTTTAAAAAAAATATAGGATGCTTGAAGAAAACAAGTTTCACTTAGAGGAAAAGTGCTTTTTTTTACTCGTCTGTAGTTTTCGGACTCTTTACTTTCCTCTTAGTAAAACAATATACTATTTTTATATTCTTTTTTAACATGAAACCACTAGACCCAAATGTTTTGAAGTTTTTTTTTTTAAACAGAAAAATGAGAGTAGCTGAAATACACATACAACGTTTGAAGAACTCTCTATAGAAGTTATTTTTATTGAGAATGGTTTCGCTTTGCATACCCCATTTTATAATAAATTGAAATCATTTACTTTTGCAGAATTTTTATGGCCATTTAAAAATATTTTTATGACTATATCAAAGTTCAAACTTTTCCCTTGCAGATTTGGACCAATGGCGTTTCTTGTTGTTGTTTTAAATGATTTAGGGTGTAAAAGTTATAAAGTTAAGATATTTAATACCAGTTTTAATTTAAGTTCAAGACTTTTTGTTTTGGTACCAACGAACTAAGGACTCTTCTCTCTAGAATAGGCATTTCATTCGTAAAAACTGACAAAAACGTAGCCAACATATACATTCCTCTGTCTTACTCGCACAGCTTTGTTCTAACAGAGACAACAATAACAGTTACTGGTAATTGTTATTGTTCAGGCCTGAATATACTTACTATTTGTTTACAAACAAACCGAGATGTTGGCGATACTTTATATTAACGGTTTGCGTATTCTAGAGAGAAGAGTTGTTAGTTCGTTGTTTGGTACAGAACCTATTACTTTTAAACATCGCAAAGAATAGTTTTTTTTGTCATTTTAAAAATTTAATTGTTTTAATTTAAATTTGCATCATAACATCCTTAATGGCTTGACAGCTACAGTAGCTAAAACCAAATAAAGTAGCGTCTTTCAAAACAGATACAAAATAAATTATAAATTAGAAAGCAAATTATTATTATATCTTTATCAAACTTAATTTGAACAGGGAGACAATTTTTGTTAACGGTTATACAGTCTATTATGTAAAATGATCATTATGTAAAATAACCTAAACAGATGGTCCTTGTACCTATAAAATCCTGCAATTATGCTAATTTTACCCGTAAAATAAACCGTTATCCACTGGGGTAAAATAGATTTAATGAAGTAGTGTAGGTAATATTATAAGTACTATAATGTGTATTATATTTAGTATATGTTATAAATACAGGGTGATTGAGAAACAGGTTAAAACTTATAAAAAAAAATTATTTTTTGAATTTGTTTTTTCTAAGTGTTTAACCGAAAAATATTTATTTTTTCTCGGCTTTAACCTCCTTACTCTACCCCGATTATTACTAAAATCAGTCCCAGCCGAGAACTTTGGATAAGAAACCTATGTTCCAAATTTGAAGTGTTTAGCTCAAAGCGTTTAAAAACTTTCCTTGAAGAAATTAATGTGATTTTTTTTTTGAGAAACAGGTGCGAGAATGGCTCATAAGAAAAAATAGTTGTTATATACCAAGATAGAGAAGACTTTTTTTATAGCCGAGCGTATTAAATCCAAAGCTGCGTAGCAACGAGGGATTTAGGACTGCGAGGCTATAATAGTCTTCTCTACCGTAGTTTATATATTATTATTTTCACTACTAGCACTATTTAACTATTTTTATTCAATTAATAACATAAATTATTAACAGAAATGATATTTCTTGAAATTTTCATAAAAATCAAGTAGCCTTGATCAATTACATTTGCTCAAATAAATACTTGGAACTGACGTTTAAAAATTTAGTTTTTTTTTGATTTTTTTTCATAATATTTAGCTAATTATGGATTGTATTAATTGGTAATAATTCTAATTAATTATATTTAATAAAAAAAAGTTATTTAAAGCTATTTTCTTGGGCAACTTCAATTAATCCGCTAGATGGCGAAAAGTGAACACTAAACAAATTTGCTCCGTGTAAAAATCAAGTTTTATAGTGGAAATAAACTAGTTTAATCCTTAAAAAATATCAAAAGTTGGTGCGTTAGGTGAATATACCTGATATAAAAATGACTGGACGAACTAGAAAAGGCTCAAGTCAAGAAAACTCAAATAATAAACAGGCAAGTACATTGGATATTGAAGACATTATTGAAAAAACGATATCACGATTGATTAGTAATGAAACTTTTATAAAAACAATAACTGATAAATTTAATGTCATTATTGAACAAAAAATGCAAGAAAATAAACAAGCTATTCAAAAATATAAAATCAAAATAAACAAAATGGAAACACAAATTACAAATTTTCTACAAAAAGAAAAAATTAATAATATTTGCCTTTACGGATTAAGGGAAGGAAATAATGAACATTTAGGACAAGAAGTCATAGATACAATAAATAAACAAATAAAAAGTAGGTTTTCAGCAAATGATATAGAATGGTCCAGTCGTAGTGGTAGAAAATCAAATAAAAATTCTAGACCTATAATAATTAAATTTAAAAAGAAAGAACATAAGCAAATGGTTATGTCGAACTTAAAAATGTTTAAGGGGTCAAGTTTTTTTGTGCAAGAGGACTTAACAAGAACACTAAGAACGAAAATGTCCATATTACAAGAAAAATATGGCAAAAAAAATGTCTGGTCTAATTTTGGACAACTTTTTGCCACAATAAATGGTAAAAAAACCAAAATTTTCAATTACTTTGAAGAAAGTGATGAAAATGATGATGAAGATAGGGAAGAACAAACTGATGAAGAGGAGAAAGAAGAAGAAAACTAATCAATAAATGAACTTTTTTTTTTACGGAGTTATTTGATTCTTATTGTGTACTTTTTTTTTTTATAAATATTAAATTCTGTTTTTCTTTTTTCTTTTTTAGAAAATTGATTTTTTGGAGATACTAGAGGGAGAGAGAGATATAGAAACATGTGTGTGTAATGAAACTTTTAACTATAAAAAAATAATTTTAGGAACAAACTTAAATTTAATTCACTTCAATATAAGAAGTATTAATGCAAACTTTGATCAACTATTAGCCTATTTGGACTCATTATGTGTAGACAACTTTGATGTAATAGTTTTATCGGAAACCTTTCATATAGACGCAGTAAGTAGGTATAACATTCCAAAGTTTGATATTTTTTACAATGAATCACAATTTAATAAAAATGACGGTCTACTAATTTACATTAAAAAAACACTATCTGCTAATTCAAGTATAATTAAATTAACAGAAACAAATTTATTAAGATTAATATTTCACTGTAATAAAATTACCTTTGGTCTAACTGCTTCATACAGACTCCCAGATACAGATCCTTCTAGATATATTGAGGATATCTCTAATTTTTTTTCAGTTGCTAGCCGCGAAAATATCGAAATATTTGTAGGAGATATTAATATTGATATCTCTAAGCCAAATCAAAAACCAAATAGCGATTACTTAGATTTATTGGAGTCCCTGGGTTACCAATCTTATATAAATAAATACACACGAATTAAATCAAATACACAAACTACAATAGATCATATTTTTATTAAAAAACAGGTAGATTTCAATAAAATATTAATAAAACCCGCAGTGTTTCAAACCGACATCACAGATCATTATGCAGTTTTTGCCTCTTTTAACATAGACAGAACTCCTGAAGTTCAAAAAAAAGAAAATTTTATTAATAAAATTGATTATAAAAAATTATTCGGTTTATTAAAAGATGAGACTTGGGATTCTGTCTATGAACAGGATGAGGCAAATATATGCAATGATATTTTCACTGACATTCTTAACAAACACACTGCTTCTTGTACTAAAAAAATTACTATTATTCAAAAAAATACAAAGATTAAGGCATGGATAACACAGGGACTAATAAACTCTATAAAGCATAGGGATAAATTAAAAAGAAAGTTATTAAAAAATTATTCCGATGAATCTAAACTCGAATATAACAGATACAGAAATTTTTTGTCTAATTTGTTAAGAAACCAAAAAAATAACTTCTATAAATATAAAATAGAAAATTGTAACAATGATTACAAAAAAATATGGAGCGTAATTTCTGATGCAACAAATAGTAGTTACAAAAGTAATCATATTGGCAATATTTTAGCTGAAAATAATGAGACAATAACTGATAACAAAAAAAAAGCAGATACTTTTAACAAATTTTTTGTTAATATTGGACAAAAAATGGCTGGCAACATTCAAAAATTAAAAAAAAATCAGGTAAAAAAGGATCCATTATTGGAATCTATGTTTTTGCGGCCGGTAACTGAGAATGATATTATGGGTTTTATATCTAAATTAAAGAGTAACTCATCGCCTGGCAAAGATGGGATCACAGGTAAATTACTTAAAAAAATTCATACCTACATAAGTAAACCACTAACTTACTGTATAAATCTTTGTTTTAAAACTGGTGTAGTTCCAAATAAATGGAAAGAATCTACTGTTACCCCAATCTACAAGGCAGGCGACAAAACACAATGTACAAACTATAGGCCAATAAGTGTTATAAGTAATCTAGGAAAAATATTTGAACTTAGTTTTAAATCTAGACTAGTTAATTATTTAGAAAAACACAAATTAATTTCTAATCACCAATACGGATTTAGACCAGGTTTTAGTACAGAACATGCCGTAAATGAGTTCATTAATTTCTTAGTAAAAAAACTCAACTTAAGTAAAAAGTGTTTGGCGGTATTTTTGGATTTGCAAAAGGCGTTTGATACTGTTCCATATGACTTGTTAATAGAGATGCTTGAGAATATGGGTGTTAGAGGTATAGCTCTAAACTTAATGAAAAATTATCTATCAAACAGACAACAATATGTTAAAGTTCAAAACTCATTAAGTGAATCATACACCGTGACCATGGGAATACCACAAGGAACTGTTTTAGGTCCTATATTATTTTTAATATTTATAAATGGAATGTCAAACATAAATATAAACGCTCATTTAATATCATATGCTGACGATACAGTAATAATATTTTATAGTGACTCTTGGGAATCTGTTTTTAAAATTGCTGAAAAAAATATGGTCATGGTGTATGAATGGTTATGCCATAATAAATTAAGCTTAAATATCAGTAAAACCAAGTTTATAGCCTTCTCTTGCTATCAAAACGACCAGCCAAATATTGCAAATCTAAAAATACACGACCAAGACTGCACTTTAAGAAACTGCACTTGTAAGGAAATTCATAAAGTTGATAAAATTAAATATCTTGGGGTAACAGTAGACCAGTTTTTGAGATGGGATAAGCACGTTCACGATATTTGTAAGAAATTACGTTTTGTCCGTCATAAAATCTATATTCTTAGAGATATTCTCAATATAAAAAATTTAAAAATAGTGTATACATCCTTGGTGGAATCTGTACTGAGATACTGTATAACTGCATGGGGTGGTATGTATCAATGCCATCTAAAAACTTTAGAAACACTACAAAACTCTATTATTAAGATTATGTTTAGAAAACCGTATTTATACTCAACAAATAAGTTATACATAGAATCAGAAATACTTAACGTTAGAAACCTGTATGCATTTAAGTGTTTAGTCTGGAACTTTAATAGAATAAATGATAATAGAGTATATAATACTAGAGCTAACATTAATTTAATTGAAAACCTACCCTTAATTAAAAAAAATCATTTTCAAAAATTTATGTCATTTACCAATATCAAATTTTGGAATCTTATACCTATGCATATAAAACAAATTAAACGCTTAAAACAATTTAAAATAACATTAAAACAATTTATTTTGCAACAACCGTATATTTTTGAAACAATTTTTGAATAATTTTAAACAATTTTTTGAGTACATAAAATAGGTGATAATTTACAAAATTTTACCCTGAGCTCTTTCTTTTCACACACATTCTTCATTCCCTCTCTCTCTCTCTCTCTCTCTCTTACTCCGCGCGCTATAATACAGCATAAAATTAAAATTTGTAATATACATATAGAACAATAAAATTAATATAATTTTAGGAGTATAAGTGTGCAACACAAGCAGTCTGCTTAGGCTACATTTATCACTCGTAATATTTTGTCTAATCTAGCTTAGTTATTCTACACAATAATTTGTTATAACATATTTTATATTAAATAAATTAAAATTAAAATTAAATTAAACTAGTAAAAATTGCACAAAGAACTGAAACATCTAAAGTGACATAATTCAATTGTTTATAAAATTTACTCCTACTAGGAGAGAAAAAATTATTATTGCTATAGGTGAAGAAAATTGATTTCACAGTATGAAAATATGATAAATAATGGTATGTTCTAAAGCTAGTAGTGAAAAAAACAATATTCTGCGTATATTTATTAAAAAACATTCTTGATATAGTGTTTTTTTTTGTCAGAAGTTTTAACAGTATAAATCGTGTTACCAAGCTTTGCCCATTTTTTGCCCATAACTTGTTTATATACATTGTGTATGTTTGGCAAAGTCAAATATTTTTGTTTAGCAAAGTTAATAGATTTTGAGATGATTTGAACCTCCATCAAACTGTTGGAAGTATATGATAACCGTAACTATATTGGCCTCTAAATGTAAGAGAATAGTACAAGCCTTTTCGTCATTTTAATTAAAATCATTTAGAAATAAGCTAGTAACATACATAAGTAAAAGTTAAAAAATTGATTATTGTCAACTTTAACCATCTAAAAGTTTCAAAAAGTTTATTTTCCTCTCTTGGTCGGAAAGTGATCTTTCATCCCGAACTCAACTCTAGTTTGCAGCTTAGCAAATACCAAACATCAAGGCACACTTGATAAATAAGTGGTTTTATAGAAAAAATCCCGACTCCATTTGACTCGTAAAAATTTAAAATTTTGAATACAATTGTATAGTATTTTGAAAATAGTCGGTTATACTATACCGTGCAAAGAACGACTTTCCGGGAAGTAAGTGAATTATGAGCAAATTTTAACTGAAATTCTTGTTTGGGTTTAGTCTAAGCATTTAAATTTGTGGTTTCGACAGATAAGTTAGCCGCACTTAGGGCACCCGGGCTCCTAACTTGAAGAATATTCAGCATGTAGATTAAGCTTGAGATTAGCCCAGTGTGCTCTTATAATTATATCGACGATATTCAATTAATGTATCCATATACATAAGACTTTAGGGTCACATTTCGAAGTTTTAGGGTAAATCATTTAAAATATTTTACCACAAAAACTAGTAATGCTAATATTAAAATATTTTAACTATGGGTTCTAGAGTTAAGGATCTAAACAAAATAATATCTAAATTGTCTCTCTCTCTCTCTCTTTTTTCTCTGCCCCTCCCTCTTTTTATTTCTCTCTCTTTCTTTATTTGGTTTGTAAAGGGCTATCGAAAAGAAACAAGTTTGAAGGAAAGATAAAAAAATTCGCTCACTATGTGAATGTCTTCTTTCTATTCTGGGGAGCCCCACACGTTATCTGCTGCTCTCATCTTGGTCGTATTGATATGGAAAAGTGGTTGGATTGTGGGATTTAAAACCCTAATACACTTATAATTAATTGTTTATTTTATACCTAAATGCTAACCTCACTTTGAAAGCACGTGTGGAGGTTCGCTTGTCATTCGAGATTCTGACCTTACTAACAATGCGGCGTTGATAATAGTATTTTATTGGCACAAAATGCACGTGTGGAAGTAACAGATTGGTCTTAATTACTAGGACTATCCGACCACAAAGTACATTCATGACTAATGCCTTCATGCAAGAAACATATTGTGTATTTTAACTCCTCATTCGTTTAAACAATTATAATTTGCGGATTTTGCTTTTCTGAAATATTTTTTTTGCCAACTAGAAAATGCACAAAATTGTATTTTTAGAAATAAAATTCAGAAGTTGCAAACAGGAAAATATGACATCGAATAACTCAACATATAAAGACTACAAGGGAAAAACGATTTTAGTCACAAAACGAAGAATTGGAAGTCTAATAACTAACTAACTAAAAAATTCATAAAATTTATTTAGGGTTATTTGTGATAAACACTCGGAAATGAAGCAAATAAAAACTTTATTGAATTACATAATCATGCCAACGTTTCACCTAATATTTAGGCTTCTTCAGGCCTAAATTATTAAATATGCATTAAAACAAACAAATTAAACAAAAACATTACATTGTTTAATTTGTTTGTTTTAATGCATATTTAATAATTTAACCCTGAAGAAGCCTAAATATTGGGTGAAACTTTGGCATGATTATGTAATGCAATAAAGTTTTTATTTGCTTAAAAAAACGATTTTAGTCACAAAACGAAAAATTGAATGTCTAATAGAACTAACAAAAATATTGTAAAAATAATATTTTGTAGGTATTTAATATATTCTTGAATGTGTATAGCATAATTAAGAAGTAAAAAAACTTAATTTTACTGATAAGAAGACATTAAAATTAATTATTTGAATTTTTATGCACGAGAATTGTATGAAAAAACGCTTGGTCGCATTTCACGCATTAGTCGAGCAAAATTCTATACCAAGGACATTTTTTCAATTTTTTTTGATAAATAAAAGAAATTGTTTTGAAAAATGAGATAAATGCGGTACTATCATTATTTTGTGGTACGCTGCTACTTTGGTCAATTTTCCTTACAGCATTTTTTAACGGTCCATACAAATTATGTGATCTTTTTGCCATTTCGCTTTTACCAAATATTAGGGACCGATATGCTTTATCTATTGACACTAAAATCTTATTTTTGAAAGAAATTCGCGTTTTTTCCCTGTAATCTTTATATACATGTATGTCAATGGGATAATACTACGAGCTAAGGAAACATTATATTTCAATATTGGGAGGTTTTTCCATCTATTTATTCCAATGATCAATCACTATTGAATATAAAATGAGAAAATTTTACGAACAATTTTATAATATTTTAGAGACAAGAGTATTTTTTTAAATAATTTTAATATATAGTTTTTGGAAGATAACTTAGCTACTTTTTAAAAGAAGGTGTGGGTGTAAGCTACCTAACCTAACTAACCTACCCTTCTAGTTCTCTAATAAAAATTTTAGTAAAAAAGTGACAACCTGAGTGACAGCTGTCACTTAAGATGTCACTGTCGACAGGTCAGCTCAGCTAATACCTAATTCAGCTGTTTTAACTATTCTTTCCACTACTACAACTAAGTACTAACTTTTTTGAACTACTGTCAAACTGACAGCTATGTCAAATTATTTTTAAACTTTATGTTTAAGTGATATTTGAAGTAACTTGCTTTAGGTATTAGAAAAAATAGTATATGCACCACGTATGCAAACTTAGTTCGAATAATAGGTACATAATAGTATATAATGTTCTAAAAGGAGAGAAAAAGAGACTTTACTTTAGATGAAGAAAATTAATTTTTCTACGACTGCTTTAGAATGTAAGCAAATACACACACTTTTCAAACACAGAAAGAATCCATTCTAGCTCTAGATACGGTATGAATATTCCGTATCAAGTGTTAGAATGAGCACATGTAGGGCCATCTCTTGTTTATATAAGTAAAGAAAACTGTAGCAAAATTAGCAAAAAAAATAAATAAATATATATATATATATATATATATATATATATATATATATATATATATATATATGGGAGGCATAGCGTAGTGGCTAGCGCGTATGTATAGCAAGTCTACTATCGTGAGTTCGATTCTCACTGGCGCCGATTTGCCTTTTTCAGTTAATTAATAATTGAAATTTGGCGAAGGCGATAAGTAAAACGGACAATCCCTAGAAACTGGTTCGAAAGTCAGTATAAGCCGGTGGTTCCCTCTACTACTAGCCCACACAAGTCCTGGACTTAGGGGATGCTTAATTAAGTAGAATAGTACGAGGTTAAACAAATAAACAAACAAATAAACATATATATATATATATATATATATATATATATTTGACCATGAAATATTGAATAATTTAATGCAATTTACAGTTTTGCGTTAAAATTACATAAAGTTTATTAGTTTTTCTTAATATTTGACCAGTTTTTTATCAATTTAGTTCAAAAAATTAAAACTGCACTGCACATTAATTACTTTATTTTAAATATGTGTTTTGTTGCATTTACAATGTCCAGTCACAAAAAACATTGTTTTTAACCTTGTCCGCAGTTTAAAGCCATACATATTTGCAGTCGAAGAAAAAGTATAGTCTACAACACGTATGGAATAGTCATTCCACACTCGCGGGACCGTCATACTCGCCTGCCGGCTCGTATGACAAACTTTCCGCTCTCGCGGAATATTTTCTATTCCATACTAGTTATAGAATATACTATTCTGGGATTAAAAAAACAAGATAATTTTGACTTCTAAAGTTGGTAGTAAAAATTCGATTCATTTGTTTAAAATATACCTACAACTATGTAATATATTACATTTAATAGTTAATTTATATTTGTTAATATGTTAATAATAAACTGGGTTTACATGGAAAATATTTATGGTACCTAAAAATCAATGATTCCCTTTTATAGCTATTTATAACTTTTAAATTTCCATTATCATAAAATACTTTATATTGGTTCATAAAATCAGGAAATACGGTAATAAACTCCAATGCATTGGAGTCTTTATAATAAGATAAAAAAAATAAAACCGGATAGATAATAAAAACTTATAATTATATATAAATTTTATATGTATCGGAAATTGTATCAATATATTTTCATCAAAGTCGTTTACTATAAGGATTTTATAGAACTTTTCTATAAAATCCTGTTAAGGTGAGCTTTTCACATTATTTTATAGGTCGTTTTTTGCAGGGTAGCTATAGTCCTCCGCATGAAAGAAAGTCTCCGACGTAAGGGGGAGGAATCATTCGCGCTCTCTTCTTTTCTTCAAGAGCGTTATAAGGAGTGCGTGCCTACATCGGGCCTCCCACTTGCACACACATTCCAAACCTATTTCCCGTAGCCACAGATTTGTGCGTCAAACTATAGGAAAAAAATAATGCTGTGTCAGAATAACTATTTTCCTAACAAGTGTGGAAAGGGTTTCTTTCTTTTTCGCACTAGATTGCATTTGTCTGAACGACCACTTAAAAATTTGTATTGTTGGGAACAAGGTGACCATAAATATGATCAAAAGTAAGTTTTTATTTAAATTTTTTTTAGAAAAATTATAAGAGATCATTAAAAAAACCGATTATAAAGCAGTGCTAGTACTACTATCAACATTTTAAAGAAATGATTTTGTGCAAAAAAATTTCAAAAGTGGTATTTGTAATATTAAAGTAAACGTTGTCACAAAGTTTAAGTTTTTGACATTTCATGCATAATTTTTTGATTAGTCTAAATTTGACGGCAAAAGCTGCATCCCTGTCTTGCAATCGGTGTTTTAAGTATAGACTTACAGAACGGAAATACAAATTGTTTATAATCTAGTGCGTATTGCTATGATCGCCTATATGTATTTTTATAGTAGGCGCCACAGATATAAGAGATTTTTTTAGCAGCATACGTTTTTCTGTGGCGTCTCAGGTTCGTTCATTGACACCAGTCAGAACGTCTAATACGTTCTACTACATCTACTACGTACTTAATATAATAAAATTTAATTACGCCCCATCTTACACTAATCTGTAATAGAGATAAAATTAAACTTCCGTTTTTAAGACTGCATTCTAGTAGACATTGCTTTAATTATTTTGGTCCCTCTTTTTACAACAGTTTACCCATTGAAATAACTCAATTGGGTGACAACACGTTCAAAAAAAGGCTGAAACATTACCTTTTGGTTCATGCATTTTATTCCACGGACGAATTCACTAATTCTCTTAGAAATGTAAATATAAACGAATTCTAATTTTTGTGATATCTGTGTTTTGTTTTGTTGTTATTTATTTTATTATGTTTAGTTATTTAGTTACATTTGACGATTGCAAACTTGTAAAAACTTGTATTTAGCATAAATAAAATCTATTCTATTCTATTCTATTCTAATCTGTTTTGAATGTAAAATTTTACTATATCTCTGGTTGTACTATAAGAAGCATAATCAGATCCTATTAAATCACAGCACCTGCGATAAGACGAAATCCAGCGAGAAAATCATTTATAGAATTTTTATTATCAAGTTAGTGGTGTGTTCATTTAGAGCTCGTTAATTTTTGTTTTATCGGTTGTCACGTGCGTTACGTTACGAACTTTTCAGTATCAAATCGATTCGTTTTAATGTTCAAAAAGTGGCACCCTCCCCCCTGCAATAGGGACCTATATTTTTTAATTTTTTTTAATAGATTCTTTTCAGACTAGCATGCTGCAGCAGTGGCATTCAATTTACTATGTATTTTTAGACACATGTATAAACTTTTTTACCCAAAATAAACCATTTTATCGGATAGTATGTCAAACTAATTTTTAGCAGTAAAAATAAGGGACGAAATTTAATTTATTTATTTTTTTTAATTTTATAAAAATAAATCATTATACAGCCTGTTCCAGAACTCGCGTACATAAATTTGAGGGTATACTAAAAACCCTTTGGAAAATATGAAAAAAATGTAAAAAAAACACATCTTCGTTGAATTCAAAAATAAGAACGCTTTAAGTGGACCAATACTGTTGCTGATGTTAAATTACCTTTAAAAGTTGAATTTGCACCTATGGAAGCAAATTTAATTATTGCAGGTACATATTCTGTAGGTTGACATGGTAATTAATGTGACATAAATATTTATTAATGTCAAAAAACCACCGCCGGATGGAGTGACCCTATAAAAATAGAATATTTGATAGCATCTGTCAGTTTTGTCAAAATATAATAACCTAAAAAGATTCTAAAGTTGAAA